>KE463881.1:80414-91729 GCA_000387445.2 Pythium aphanidermatum DAOM BR444 | reverse complement strand
TGAGTTGAATGATTTTACTCACGACGCCGTCTTGTAGAAGAAAAACAAACCAGCTGTGTAGGCTGGTTGAAAGCTCGATTCTATGTACATGTGGTTGCCCAGGACGAGCTCGAGGCGGTCTTCGTGGAACGTGCTGCACGACTTTCCTATGTAATTGAACGTCATGTTCCACTGGATTTCCCCGATATTGTGGCGCATCAAGACATCCCCGGCAATAATGTCGTAGTCACTGTTGGGTTCAAGTGGCCGTGGAGGTTCGTGTACTCGAACCAACGTCACAGGACGCTGGAGTAACGGCTTCTCCCACACATCGTAAATTGGTGGCGTTAGATATTTGAGTGGCAAAGCATCTGGAGTGATGAGCAGTCGGGATGGATCCGTGTCGGTCAGCTTGACCTGAAGGCCTCTGCATTTTTGAGGATTGCTTTTGGCACTCACAGCACAAGATGCATTGAAGGTTGCTGACAGATCCACGGCTCTCCAACTGAGCCGGCCGACAGTAAACGAGTAGATTTTGCGTGGGTTCTTGACAGTAAAATAGTCTGGATCGTATCCGACTCCCGATGCGTTTGCCTGGGTGTTTTGCAGCAACGCATCGGCCATGAAACGGCGCCCAACACTCACGATGAGCATCGACGAATTCGAGACATCAGGGCAGGTCACTGTGTACTCGCCGGTGCGAATACCGAGATATGAGCCGAACTTCAAATCGGACATCAACTCTTCTGTGCCATTCGCGTTCAAGCACGAGGCAAAGGCAGCGACTTGCATGGGTGTGTCATACAACGCAGTCTCCACTGCAAAAGTCGCTTTTGGAATTAGTCGGAGCGCTGGCCATGGTCCCCGGGGTTTCTCTCGCATTGACTTGTAGCGATTTCCGTCTTTCCCTTTCGTTGCAAGAAGCGATGGCAGAACTTCAAATTCGAGAGTCACAGCATTGAAATCAACACGAGGCGCGACAGTGACATGCGAGAACTCCATCACCAGATCCGATGGAGTCACTTGACCAGTTGAACGCGACCCGATGACTTTGTTCGATAGGAGTGCCTGACTCTGTTTGAGAAACATCTCCCGTTGCTCTAGCTCACTGATCGAGGGGTTGGCTGGGAGAAGACCAGCAAACTCAGCGGTTCTTCGTGTTAGCGTCGAATTGACGGGCTCACGTGCATATGTCTTTAGAGCTTTGTTCATGTCGAACCACACACGTTCTCTGCCCACAGGGACATACTCGTTCACAAGCATCATGGCGTTTAGAAAGAGATCCGCGGCAAGACTGGCATTCATCGGGAGGTCTTCGGTACGCACGTTAGCATTCGCACTTTTGTTTGTCGAGTTCGCGACGATGCGGAGCCTGTCAACTTCGAGCGCCTCCTGTAAGATGTAGCTATACCATTCTCGCTGTGCGAGGCCAAACTCGACGACGTCTTCTGGCACATACATGGAGAAAGTATCCTGACTCGCGACCCAGTCACACTTGGGGAAAGCTTTCGAAACGCGGGGTAGCACGAGATTGCGAAACACAGTGTTCGAAATCGCGTTCTTCGGAGTGAACTCAGAGATCGAGCGCGTAACACTCGATGCCTTGACTGCAAACGTCGAGTTGGAGAAATTCGATTTGATAGCAAGATCCTCAGCCATGATAATCGGCTGGATGGACAGCTGCCGAAGCTGCACGTTGAGCGCATTGAATGCGTTGTTGATCATGTAGTTGAAGACGGCTGAGACTAGGAGCGTCGCGCCCATTGCGCGCATACTCGGTTCGTGTCGCAAGACTGACTTTTGCAGCAAACGCAGCATGACCACATGAATGACTGCCGCCACGTAGAACTCGATGGGCTGACTGATGATCGAAGCAAAGTTACCCGTGTAGGCGTTGTAGTCATCCAGCAGTTTGCTTTGCTGTGCAGGTGTCTTGGAATTCGAGTCGAAGCTCCATAGCTCGACGCCACTCTGAAAGACCACGACAACTGCTACGATGACCATTAGCGTGGCACCCGTTGCTATTGCCAAGCGCTCGCGCCGCAGGACAACGCTCACAATGAGTGGTTCATTGGCTTCGACCGGCATGCTCGTGGCATCTGTGAGCCCAGACGAGCGGCCGGCGCCACGCCTGTCCGGCTCGAGCATGGCGATCGAGTCGAACTCATGGAAGCGTTTGGTGTCGTCGGTCATCCGTGTGAATGAGGGGCGCTTGCCCAAATGCACAGGCTGGGGTACGGAGCGCGGGCCATGCCGTTAGCGTCGGACAGAGACGCCCGTAGAGCCGTAGAGAGCGTACGGCTGATGACAGTTCGCCCGCACATGGTGTCGTGCTCTCGCATGGTGGATAGGCGGCAATCACGGTGCAGGTGTCGACTGAGGAGCTACGAATAGCAACGATTGGGCGAAATAGAGGACCGACTAACCAATCAATAATGATATTAGTCGAGATCTGATAGTGGATTGGATGAAATTCAAATGAAGCGCTTCAACTGAGAGGCACCCGTGCGGTCATGCAACGTGGGTCCACCCACAATCGTCGGCATCATCATCTAAGCCTTATCCCGTCGGCATCGAGATGGCTGAAGGTGCACTGAAGTCCTCGCGCATGGCGACACTCTCGAACGTAAACGGAGAGATCCGTCCATTGTGCAGTACAGTGTTGTCGGTTGTGCGGGTGACAAATGAGACTTCGCCACCGAGAGAAACCGAGGCATTCACGTTGAGACCTGCAGGTAGACAGACCGAGTGCTCGTATCGAATCGGCCGTTTAATGTCTACACTGGACGAGAAGGTGGTGCTGCCCGAGTCTCAAGTGTCAATCTCGTCTGATCCCGAGAGGACAAAGTAATAGCTGAGCTCCCTCTGCATCGATATGCGTCAGCAATCGCCTTGGAACGACCAACAGTACAATTCAATGGGTGGAGCAAACTGTTGACAGACGACGTTCTCGAAGAAGAGAAACTGGATCTTCCGAGGAAACGTATTCAATTTTGTTGATGCCAGTCACGCTCGCGGCCTAGCCAGTCACCCTCCGCCTGCGGTCACTGGTGACCTGGTCCCGTAAAGGCGGAGGCGATCATCACTCCCCGTGAAATCCATTTCAAGAATTCGACGCCAACCTCTCCAGCAAACGTTAGCTACCAGAGGACTAACGCCTGTGGGTACGGAGACGGAGATACGCGACGTTGTTTTCAAGCATGTGAATTCGCTGGTGTATCTGAGCTTCTATCACCATGCAAAAGACGAAGCCACTCATTACAAGAAGCAGCCACCACAAGCTCGTTCTACGAGAACCTCATCCGAACTTGCTGTTATGATGGGTCCAGGTATTGTGGTGGTGAGCTGCAGACGAATGACTGGTATCGTTGTTTACCCTGGTAACATTTGGTCCCCAGTGATACTCATCCTTAAAGACGAGTCGCTTGAAAGACGAAGGCATCGGGACGTTTCGAGGAAGAGTCGAGATTTGCGAATTCCAAGTGGCATGTAGCTGCCATTGACTGGGAGCACACGAGGTTGTCTATGCCAGCGACGGAGGGGTTTGTGGTTTCTGCCAATGGCTCAAGCCTTTGATTCGCTTGATCTTTCGATTCGTCTGGAAATCCCACTCGATCAATTTCACACGAGTTCGTCCGTCTGGTGTCTGCATTGAGAGCGACACCATCCTTTACAATAGACTTCATGTGACGATCTGGCGGCTCAGCCATCGGCCTACGTACCCTTAAAAGGCTGAGTTGGGCGTTGTGAAGCGCTTTGTCACGCTCGCATGCACTGGGCCTCAAAATGAGATGATTACTGCGATACGTAACGTCGAGAGACAGTTTGTGAAGGCTCTCTGTACAATGAGCCTCACTATGAGGACGCGATTGAGATGCACGCACCGAACGCGACGAAAGCGTTTGGCCGTCCTCTATACTGTACACACTTGTCAATGGCCGAGGCCCAAGGATCCGACGATGTCATTCACGAGCCCACATAGCCAACTCTTTGTAGCGTCGCGTCCAACTGAGACTACCCGTCCCAGTCTGGGCACATAAGTTATTCAAGAACGTCGTTGGAGTATCAAATAAAGAGGAGTTGGTGATGACGGAATGAAGAGTACATGAGGAGCTCCACGATCATACACGCCTCATGACCATGGTCCAGATACTGTACTGTCGTGTGATCTCAGATGTAGAAACCGTTTCTTACTGGAGCTGAAAGTTCCAGGATCCTGACTACATAGCCTGTTTTACACAGTCTCTAGTCAGTTCAAGTCAGAGCTATTAGATCGTTCTAGATCTTCATTTTTGCGGGAAGCTTCCGCGCTCTTCGAGTCGTGAAGGCTCTGGTGGCGGAGCCCTCGCAGCTGCTGCTGCCGTGATGCTGACACGCAGAACAGACGCAATGGCTTCATATTCACTCCCGGGCTGCAGTGTATCCACCCCATCTGAACTGGCCAGCGGCCTCGTACATGAACCGCATCCTTTCTCACGACAAACCTGCTGAACCAATCCTACGAGGAAGTCGAGTGGCATATTCGTCATTGCACGAATCCTTTACGGCCGCCTTAAAGTCCAGTTCACTGGAGTGCTGCGTCGCCAGTTCTTCATGCATGAACTTCCAGGGAGATGCGCACCTTTCTCCTTCATTTTTTTATCGATTTCGGAACCAGCTGGCTTGACACAAAACAACGTTTAGAACGTACTGTGGATCCCAAATCATTTGAAATAAAAACCTAACGTCAACCCAAGCGTGCAGACTTTTGTGTACAGAACCCGACTGATGCCATCTCGCGGCCCGTGATGGGCATCTTCATGAGTCGTCCCATCCAACATGACCGATCGCCGCCCGCGGCAGGTTGGCACCCATCGGGGCCGCGCCAGAGAAAGAGAAGGAACACTCGCGCTCTTCCTCACTGACCCTCTTGTCCTACGGCGCCGCTCCGTCGTCTGCTGATTAAACTCCAAACGGCATGATGACCGATGGACAGACCGTGCTCTTCATCGTGCTCGTGGTCCTCGGACTCGTGGCCTCCTGCGGATGCCTCGTGAGCAACTTCCTGCAGATGAACCGCACGCACAAGTGGTATACCATGCACATGCCGCTGCTCCCCGAGTACGTTGTATTTTTTTCGCTTCGAAAGAGAACTTGCGGAACTGACTTGGCTGGTTGGGTCTCATCAGCTCCTCTAACCTTCGCCTCGACGCTGCGCTTCGGTGCGTTTCGCTTTGCCACGATGGATTGTATAGATGCTGACTGTCTGTACACGTAGGGATGCGGAAGAAGGCTTCAATGTGTGTCTAGCGTGTGGCTTCGAGAATCTCAAGCGCAACATCTTCTGTACGATCTGCGGGACGCCCATTGAATGTCCCGAGGACGATGACAAGAAGAAGAAAAAGAAGCCTAAGGACAAGCTGCACCATGAGCGACAGCGCGCATCAGCGAACCTCAACCGCCGTCGCCAAGCTCGTGCTCTCAGGCGGAAGGAGTGGGTTCGCAAAGTAGACGTCGAAGGCAAACTTTACTGGTACCCAGACGCTGCTGTCGCGTCCGAGGTGCAGTTTCCTGGTTATGTGCTACATTATCTTGGTGAATCACCGAAGAAGCCGATGCAAGAAGAGAAGCTAGAGGAAGTGGTGGAGCCCGAGAACGAGCCACAGGATGCCGTCACAGACCAACCACAGGAGATGGAAGACGAGATTGTGATCACGATCGAAAGCACAGGTGATACTGCCCATGGCACTGCACCTCGCGGATCCATTACGAGCTCTACGCCGCGTGGACGTCTCTCAGCTCCAGACATTGAGAGCATGGAAGATCGTCGACGAAGCATTTCGAGACAATCTCTTGTTTCAGAGACCGCACGACGAAATGAGGAGGAAAATGAAGTTCCCACGACTGCAACGGAGGCCTCGGCCGACGAGCAGCGACGTGCCAAGCAAGAAGAACTTCAGCTCATGTCCATGGAAGACACCGCCAAGATGCTTCAAGACGAGATCTCACTGCGACCAATGAGCCTTGTGGACGCCGCATTTGCTGACCCAGCCCGCCCTGCTATAAAGGACAGTGCTGACTCGGACTTGACAGAAGATCCGAAGGTGTTGGTGGACCACGCGCAGCTCGACTTCCCGACCAAGATCGCGGAGTTCGTCACGCGAACGTCCACGGTGCTTGTGCCAACAGAGCAGTCGTTCTTGAAGCTCAAGATTCGCCGAGACAATTTATTAGCCGACTCGATCGAGACCCTCGCCGCGACACCGGAGAAGTTCGCACGATGTGCAATTCGTATGTCATTCTTGGGGGAGCAAGGTGTCGATGCTGGTGGCGTCTACCGTGAGTGGCTTGTACTGATCAACGAGAAGATTGTGGGGAAGAAAGCGGGTATTTTCCGCTGTGTCGACGCCAAGGATCAGACCTTTCACTTGAATCCGATGTCGCTTCACGATATTGGTGAGAATCACTTGGCGTTCTTCTTCGCCACGGGACGTCTGCTGGGCCGCTCTCTGCTCGAGGGAAACGTCACGGGTTTCCATTTGTCCCTACCACTGCTCAAGATCATCCTTGGACTGCCGGTGAGTTTTGGTGACCTCGAGTACTTCGATCCAGACACGTACAGAAGCCTGCAGTGGATTATGGACAACGATGGTGTCGAGGAACTCGGCTTAGACTTCACGGTGACCGAGAAGACTCTCAAGGGTGAGACGATCGTCGTCGAGCTGATCCCAGGAGGCCGAAACATCGACGTGAATGACGCCAACAAGTTCGAATACATCGACCGCAAGCTCAAGTATACTCTCTTTGAGAGCATCGCCGACCAATTATTCGCATTCTTGAAGGGCCTGTACGAGGTCATGCCGCCTGAGATGTTGATGCTGTTCGATGCAGAAGAACTCGACTTCTTGCTCTCTGGCTCGGACGAAATCGACGTCGACGACTGGGAGCGGAACTCCAAGTATACGGCTGATCTGATAGAGCACCCTGTGCGAGAGTGGTTCTGGGATCTTGTACGCGAGATGCCGAACGAGTACCGCCGGCGATTGCTGTTGTTCACGACTGGTTCGTCACGTGTGCCACTTGCCGGCTTCATGGCATTGACGAGTTACGATGGACGACTGTGTCCGTTTACCCTAAAAGGCATGGAGATGGACGAGGAAGGCGGGTATATCCGCAGTCATGCGTGCTTCAACCGCCTCGACCTGCCGCGCTATAACTTGAAGAGCCAGCTCAAGGCTGTGCTGTATGCAGTCCTGGATACGGAGCTGTACGGCTTCACGACGGACTGAGGACTGATAACTGTGGATCAAGGTAACTGTATACAGCGAACTCATGGTGATGGATTTGTATGGAACGTGTAATATACCGAGCTCTGTGTGTATATCATCACACGCTGGAGAAGTGCGTTCCCTCTGCCTCGCCTGTGCCTAGTCGCCCTAGAGTCAGTGACTCGATATGGAACTCACTGAGAGGTAAGTTCGAGATTGCTGCCTTGGTGTTTGTCACGTTTCGCTGGAGGAGCATCGGTGGGAAGGTCTCTTCGTCCAACAGAACGCGGGCAACAGCATGCGGCTCGCTGATTTTGGTCAATGGGTCGTAGTTGCCAAGTGGAGAGTGCTTCCGGTATCCAAGCGTAGCAACGACGCCGAGAAGGAGAAGGCTGCACCCTGCCAACGTGAGCCACGAGTTTTGGTTCGGAATTGAGATCCACACTGCAACCTCTTGCTTGTTGAGTGCAAAGTCGAGCGACGTCTTCCCGTGGTCGAGCTTGATCGTCTCCTTCATGACGCCATCTTGTAGTATGAAGAAGAGTGCGGCCGTGTATGCAGGCTGCAGTCCAGACTCCATGTACAGGTGGTTGTTCAGCACGAGCTGCAGGCGGTCTTCGTGAAAAGCGCTGAAGTGATAGAAGAGAGACGTGTGAGCCATATCCCACTTGATGGTCTGGATGTTGTGACGCATTAGAATATCGCCCACGACCTTCTCGAACTCTGAGTTTTCCTCGGTGACATTCGATCGCGGAGGCTCGTGAACGCGGACGAGAGTAATGCTCCGCTGTCGGACAATACGAGGCCACGTGTTGTACATAGGTGCTACAAGGAGATGCAACGGCATCGCTTGGGGGGATACGAGCACTTGACGGGTTGGCTTAGGACCGGACAGCTCAACAGCCAGCCCCTGGCACGACTTGGTACTCGCTTTGTCGCATTCGGCGTTGAACTCAGCAGCCAGATCTTGCAACTCCCAGCTCAACCGGCCGATCGTAAACGAGAAGATCTTGCGTGGGTTCCTGATCGTATAGTGTTCCATATCCTCAGACAAAGCCGTCTCGTTGGCAGTCGTGTTTTGGAGCAACTGCTCAGCCACCAAACGCTTAGCAACACTCACGACCACCATAGAAGTGTCGTCCGTGGTGTCGCATAGCACTTCGTGTCGAATGTCGTCTTCTTCCAAGACTGTAATGGCGGACATAAGCTCATCGGTGCCCTTCGCGTTCAGGCAATTAGCGAAGGCTACAACTTGTGGCGCTGCATCGAATGCGTTTTCTTCGACAAAGTAGCTTGCTTTTTTCAGCAGACGTAGTGCAGGCCAAGGTGCACCTGGGTCTGCGAGCTCGTCTCGGTATTGATCCGTTGTGCCGTTGACAGTTATCGTAAACGTGGACATGAGGTCCGAGTCGACCTCGACCTCGAACATGACGGCGTCAAAAGCCACACGAGGGGTCAACTGCACGTGAGAGAACTCCATAACTATGTCATTTGGAGACGTGTTGTTGGGAGATTTCGGCCCCGTGGCCTTTGTTTTAAGAACCGTGGCGCTTTCACGAAGGAACCACTCGCGCGTAGCTGAATCATTGTTGAGATCTTTGACGGGGAGGATACCGGCTACTGCGGCAGTTGAGATGGTCATGTTCTTGCCATTTGATAATTTTTTGAAGTATGACGGATCAGACCACAGAGGTTCCTCTCCCCATGGAAGGTAGTTCCCAACAATCATGATGCCGTTGACGAAGAGCGACGCTGCAGTTGTCACATTCATCGGGAGATCTGCTGCTCGCACGTGATCATTAGCTGACTTGTTCGTCGGGTTGAGAACAATACGAAGGCTCTCGACATCGAGCGCTTCTTGGAGCAAGTACTTCTGCCAGTCGCGTTGCGGAATCCCAAGCTCGAGAACGTCGTCCGGCACAAAGAACGTGAAGTCGTGCTGGCTTGTCTTCCAGTCTGTTTGCGGTTTTGGCTTTGGTACTCGCGGGAGCAATAGATTACGAAGTACGGTGTTGGTGATAGGATTCTTGGGGGTGAACTCGGAAAACGTCTGGTTGATATTCGATGTCTTCGCTGCGAACGCGGAGCTCGTTGCATTAGACGGAAGTGATAAATCCGCACTGGAGAGGATCGGTTGTATTGTCTGGGGGCGAAGCTGTACATTGAGGGCGTTAAAGCCGTTGTTGATGAGGTAGTTGACGCCAGTGCCTAACACCATTGTCAGCACACCGGCTCGCCACGCTGGCTCGGTCTCCAACACAGACGCCGCCATGAAGCGCACGATGACCACTTGCACAAGAAGCCCCACAGAGAACTCAACCGGGCGTCCGAATGCCGATGCAAAGTTTGCAGAATACGAGTTGTAGTCGTCCACGAGCTTGTTCTGCTGGTCCGTCGTCTTGCTCTTGGCATCGAAGCGGTCGAGCTCGAGCCCATGCTGGAAGATCACAATCAGCGTCGCAATGACCAGCACAGACGCGAGTGTGATAAGAACCATGCGTGAGCGACGAAGCGCGATGTCTACGACAAGCGAAGGCCGCTTGCCTGCATCCGAGGGGCTGCGTGCATCCACACCCGTCGATGCGCTGCTGTGACGCAGCTCTTCGTCCTGCAAGATCGCGACCGACTCGAGCTTGAACAGCTGTGGCATGCGCGGCATGGCGATACTCGTGAACTGACTCGTGCGTCCACTGGACAGCAGCCTGGGCCATGAGCTTTGCGCTCGTCTCGTCGGCCAGTGGCTTCACCTGGGCAGCCGCGAGACGTCGAAGAACTCACTTTGAACTTTCCTTATGCAATGAGATGGATACATTGTGGCGCGCGCCAGAGTGAGTTGTGCCAGATGTCATTGTGGGGCGATCTTTCTTCATAATGTGGAACGACCTGTCAAACTTGATACCACCTCAGTCCAGGAATCAAATCGTAGCCCAAAATGAAGATGACAATGGACGAGTTAGTCGCGAATACACGGCAGCTCTTCGCAGCGCCCGCGGGCAGTGACGCACAGCGCAGCGCCAATCAGTGGCTCATCAACTGCCAGGCCTCTCAAGATGGCTGGCGGTTGGCGCTTCATGTCGTGGAGCAATCGAGTGCAGAGCAGCTCACTGGAGCCTCGACATTGCCGGCCGAAGTGCTGGTAGTCGTGATGCAAATCGTACGCCACAAGATCACGCATGCATGGGGCGATATCAATGAGAACGAGCGCGCAACAGTGCGCCAGGTATGCGTCGTAGGGGTTTGTACTGTGCGTGGAATACGCATTGATGTTGTTGCGACGCAATAGGTGCTCTTGGGATGGCTTCGTACCAATGCTCGAACTGTTACTTCCGCTCCAGCAGTGCGCGTGGCGTGCGTTGTTGTAGCAGATCTAGTTGTGAAGATGCACTGTGATATATGGTCACATTGGCTTCAGGAGCTGTTCGAGGTGCTCGGTCCTCACGAGTTCCAGGGTGGTTTGCTCATGGTGCGTAGTATTCGGAGAGGGAGGAGCCTATAGCTTGTGCTCATGGCAATCTTTCATAGCTCCTGGAAATCTATAGTGCTATCCCTGGACGACTACAGGCACTGTTGGACAGGGGTGTTGGTCAGGCCGAGGAGAAACTTGAGCGGTACAAATTGACCTTCGACACATTCGTGGGGCACACGGACGAGGTCGTTCGAACTACAACGGCTGCTCTCACCTCCAGGTATGTTCATCTACTTTTGAAGAGAATCCAGCCGAGCGACTCTTAGGTTATTCTGCGCATTATACAGTGGAGAGCTTCAGCAAGTCGGTCTTCGATGCGTTGAACACTGGTGCGCTGGTTGCGTGTCTACATTCCCATCACTTGGAATTGATCTATCACATCTCGCCGAAACACCGCTTTTGAGTGTGCTCATGGACATTGTAATTCTTGGACCAGAACACGCATCACAGGTGCGTTGTTGGACTCTCAAGAGGGTGAAGTATCGTTACTCACTGATTAGCACGTGATAAGGCTGCTGGAGAGATCACCGCCGACATATTTGCAGGCGCACTTGCTGACCCAAATTCCATCTCACCCACTGCAACCAAAGCCACCGTCCATGCTGTTACACGCATCTTTGCCG
>KE463881.1:64370-75662 GCA_000387445.2 Pythium aphanidermatum DAOM BR444 | reverse complement strand
ATTTCTATTTCTAAGTCCTAGTTGCTACCGTTCCACCCTCGGAAGAATCTCATCTCCCTCAAGTGGGTCAGCCAATCCGAGGAATGGCAGTGCGGGCGACAGGCGGTAGGAGCCGAATGCGAGTGCGGATACAGGAAGATGCAGACGCATTAGAAGGACTTGCTGAAGACGACATGACGGAGCGAGAGGATGACGAACAGACGGACCACAGCTCGTCCGGCGTAGCAGCCGACAGCCCACGCAATCGCCACCAGACTGGAGCCGTTCGTCCTGAGGGTCCGCATTCGCCACCATTGCAAGCGCAGCGTGGAGCGCATTGGTCGCCGACGGATTCTATTGCAATCTCAGCAGAGGACGATGATTACCGATCGGAGACTTCGTCTGAGACCAACTCGAAAGAATACGGAGGAGGAACACCTCATACGCCCAAGAATGTGTCGTCTTCCTATACAAACTACCGCGATCTTTCGCAACGACTCAAAAGAGCGATTAGTAGTAGCAGTCCAGATGAAACGGACGCTCCATGCTTCGATGAGTCAATGATCGGTTCAGATGTGGTGTTGTGCGCCCGCGTGCCAGCCAATGGTGCGGATGGTGAGACCATGGGAGAGACCAAGAGCTTTTACGTCCACAAGTTTATGCTTGCAGCTAGCTCCGAGCCCTTCCGAGCCATGCTGACAGGTCCTATGCGAGAATCCACGCAACGAAAAGTCGAGATCCATGGAGTAGATGCTACGATATTGGAGAAGATGTTGGTATTTATCTATTCAGGTGGTAAGTATGTGATCTTGCTCGAGCATCTTGCAGAGCCGTTTGCTGAAGTGCGGATATTCTGTTTTCCAGAAGTTACTGTCGATTTGCACAACGTCGTTGGACTTTTGATCGGCTCTGAGATGTATGAGCTCATGGGACTTCGAGACATTTGCAAGAGTTTTGTTCTCATCCATGCTCAAGACATCTTTCGAGATGCCCACATGGTTCAGTTACCCGAGAAGGTTCTCGTAGAGGTGCGATTGACTGGAAGGACCTCGTTGACCAGACATGGATTGCTAATGCTGTCGGTTGTATTCATAGATCGTTGAAAATGATGACTTGCAGATCAAAGAAATCGCACTAATGGAAGCACTAGTGATGTGGGGTGAAGCACGTGTTGCGTCTTCGGAGAAGCCGATTTTGGACATTCTGTCTGACGTGATGGAGCATGTGCGCTTCCCGACCATGAGTGTCAGTGATCTGTATGGGAAAGTGCGGCCTCTGGTTCAAGAAGGCGTGATTCGTGAGTCATTACTGACCGAAGCTCTCTTCTATCATCTTAAATGGGGGACGCATGCATCGAAAGCATCGCATCGAATGCGGCCACGCGCTGGTGCAACTGCATTACGCAAGCGAAAACGTGTATCGTTCATCCAGCACGTTTCATTCGTCAATGAGTGACCAACGCGAGTCATCCTTATTCCTTATTATTGAGAGCATTGCAGCCATGGAATCAATGGTAACGCGAAGATTAATAAGCTATGGAAACTACCAACTGCATGAGGCAGCCTTTTGTATTTGAGTCTGCATGAGCGAACATGTATGAGGGATACCAGCGTCTACTTCTTGCCATTTGGTGCTTCCTCGTCCTCGTCCTCCTCCTCATCGTCGTCGTCGCCTTCTTCACCCTCAACGTAATCCTCGTCCTCCTCGTCCTCTTCGTCGTCCTCCTCCGTCGCTTCATCCTTAACCAAGCCACGGGACCACAGCATACGACCCGTGAGCTTGGCCGTTGCCTCGTCCTTGACTGTCTCCTTCTTCTTCGTCTGCATCTCCTTCTCGAATTTCTCACGCCAGGCCATAAAACTCTCGACTGTCACCGGTGTACCTACGTCACATAAATGCTTAGCGACCCGGTGGTTTATCCGCAACCTTATGCAATGGCATACCGTGGTCGTTACGCTTCACCGCAGCAGCGCTGGCAGCCTACGATCATGAATCATAAACGTTAGAGCACAGGCTCTCACGAGTGAAGTACTGAGCTTTTGTCACACCTTCTCTGCATCGGCAGCATCGCTTGCATCCTCCTTCTTCTTTCTGATCTCCATGCGGCGCATCATCTCCTGGTACTCCGAGCCATCCTGACAACGAACATGTGCCATAGCGACGTCAGTACGGGTTCAGCTCGTTCCCCCACAGCGGAATGACTCGACGTACGTTGCCCTCGCGGTTGTTTTCAATCAGGTACTCACGCACGGCCTCGCTGACCGTGTACATCATGGCCATTCCCAAGTTCTCGTTGACCTGGTCCTCCACAATTTGCTTGATCTCCTTGTGTTGAGTGTCGCTGAGGCCCTTCTCCAGAAGGATCTCGATCTTTGGCGCCTCATCTGGGTACGTCTCTGGGATGAAGCACTTGAGCTTGAGAGCGACATGGTTATCCGATCCATCCTGGTTCGGCACGATGTGAATCTGGTACGAGAGGGGCTCGTCCGTGAGCTCTACACGCACACAACACGCATGATCAGTTGAGAGGCTGTCTCTGCCAGTCAGTCAGTGAGCCCGCTGGCGCCGTACTGATGAACTCGTCCATGTAAATGGACTCGAGGGCTTCCACCTCCATCGCCTGTTCCTCCTTGTAGTCTGTTCCGCGGCAGAATCCGCCCATTAGCCTCGCGATCCACGCGCCGCCAAGTTCCTCCATGCATACCAGTCATCGTGATGTGGCCACAATCGAAATGAACGGCCATTGGTCATATTCGAACTAATGATGCAAAACGATTGGTCAAAATACGTGTTCAGTCGACTCCCCCTGCACTTGAAGCCGAGTTACGACGACCAAAATGACGATGCTCATCACGGACGACGAGTACAAGCGCGCTAAAGAGGCCTTTGTGGCGGACCTGCAGGGCACTACGGGGCGTGAGGTGTTTCTCCTCTTCGCGTTGATGCCGGTGTGTGTAGTTCCTGTGCTGGAAATCACGCAGAACGCCCTAGGAAGGATGAAGTTCTTAGACGATGATGTTGACACACAGGGCACGCAATGGCTCTATTCGGAGATTCTTCTTCTGCTGGAGGTTGCAGGCCTTCGTACGGTTGGCTCTGGATATCTGGTAACGCTGTGTTTTAATCTTCCTCGATAGGAATCGCGAATGATTGTTCTTTGTGAGCTGTAGGCACTCCCGGTTACCATCATCGTCGAATTTTTGGTGCTCACCCTGCCAACGATGGTGGCGTTCACGTTCTCGCAGTACACGATCCCGTTGTTGGCCTCGGTCTACTTCTCTTCTTTTCTGTTGAACCGCCTATCGTGGAAGCACGCCCGAGAGTACGTGCTGAAGCACTGCCGCAAGGAAAAGATGAACCAGCTCCTCGACAAAGAGGTTCCATTTCTCACATGTTTCCGTGCTCAAATCATGCTCTCAACGTACTTTGTTCGTCCCACAACTGCATGGAAGGTGCTGAGACTGATAGACTCTCATCCGTTAGGGTGTTCGCGATTCTCGCCGTCGATTTTCAAATCTTCCCTCGTCGGTTTGCCAAAACCGAGACCTTCGGCTTCAGTGTGGTGCGTGTCAAGGTGATGCATGGCTCGATACTTTCACCGTCTGATTACGCGTTGTAGATGGATATTGGTGTCGGAGCTTTCATAGTCTCCTCTGCTATCACATCCTCGTACGCGAGATCGGCTCGACCAAATATTGACAACGGCAAACGGTATGCTCTGTGTCGGGCTCACTCAATAGGACAGTCAGTTGTTTCACTTACATACTTTCTGCAGCCGTCTGGACGCGCGCTCACGCCCCATCATCGCTCGCGTGTATGCCTTCTTCCGCCCAATCATTCCTGTGATCGTGATCGGTGTCGTACGCTTTCTAACCGTCAAGGGTGTCAACTACCAAGAGCATGTGAGCGAGTACGGCGTGCACTGGAACTTTTATTTCACTCTCGCAGGCGTCTACGTTTTGTTCTCTTCGCTGCAAATCCTCGGTTCATGGGCAACGTCTCCGGTTCTTGCTGCCATTCTGGCCATTGGTACGACTAGAGGCTGAGGTTCACGACGTGCTTATGATTAAATTTTCCTTTTTTGCGTCTAGGCTATCAGATCTACTTGACATTCTATGGTGGTGAAGACTTCATCATCAACGGACCTCGCGACAACCTCTTCTCGCAAAATCGTGAAGGCATCCTCAGTCTGCTGGGCTACACGTCGCTCTACATCGCAGCCGTATATTTTGGCCAAATCGTCTTCGGGTATATGGACACTAATGGCGCCAAGGCCGTGCGGAACATTCGGTGGCTCGTGGTCACGCTTGCCATGACGACGCTCGTGCTCACAGTAGCCACGTTCCTTTCTGTGCGGCTTGTGTCGCGTCCGTCGCGCCGCATGGTACGTGGAACCCGCACTTCCTCTCCGTTCTCCGCCACATCGTTTCTCACACACACGCCCTCGCTGCCTGCAGGTCAATCTGTCTTACATCCTCTGGACGCTTGCCGAGTCCGCATTCCTCCTCACTGCCTACGGCGCTGTCCACGTCGTCTGCCTCTTGCCTCGTACGCCTCTGCTCTTCCAGGGCATTAGCCGCAACCAGCTCTTCATCTTCCTCATCGCGAACCTCGCCACGGGTGCCGTGAACCTCTCCATGCGCACGATCTACGCGGATGCTCTGACCGCTAGTGGCGTGCTCACGGCCTACATGCTGGCTGTGTCGGTGGTCGCGACGCTCCTTGAGCGTGCCGGCGTACGCATTAAGCTTTAGGGACGAGTGCTCACACGTCGCAGCCCGCCATCTCTCCACGGCCGTCACAAGAGACGCGCAGGGCACGTGTGGTGACGGGCTCCCTGCCTCGTCATAACACCGGCCGAGATGACGTCGGGTGCATCGCTTCGTCCCTCTATAAACCAATAGAACCCACTTGTATCCGGTGCGTCCTTTCACTCACCCTGTGTTGCATTCGTACTCTTAGAATTGATAATGTCGAAAGATTCGATCAAATGTAGCTATGCTCGACGGAAGCCATTCCTAGAGGGATCACCTCGTTATACGAACCTTTTGGTCGTTAACCCGGGGGATTTGGACCCGCGAAACGCTGGATCAGGTGGCCCGCATGCGCTGGCCCATCGACACTTGTGGTTTTGGAGAACGCGCGAGAAGTCGGAGCGAGAGCCATGGCGCCACGCACCGAAGTGGACAGCGGTGCGTACAGGCAGAGCAGGATGTGGTCGTGGGGACGAGGCACTAACGAGGAGGGGTGGATGCAGGCCTGCGCGAGCGCAAGGTGACCAAGAATGTGGACGCGACGAGCGAGAGTGTGGCTGACGCAGCCGGCAAGAGCACCGCCAAGGGCGAGTTCACGTGGCAGGATGTGGCCAAGCACAACACGCCCAAGAGCGCCTGGGTCATCATCCGTGGCGTCGTCTACGATGTGACCGAGTGGGCCGACCGCCACCCGGGTGGGGCTGAGCTCATCCACCTGCACGCCGGTCGCGAGTGCACGGACACGTTCGACTCGTACCACCCATTCTCGAACCGTGCCGAGAAGATCTTGGGCAAATACGCCATTGGTAAGCTCGTGGGCCCGAACGAGTTCCCAGTGTACAAACCGGACTCGGGGTTCTACCGTGAGTGTGCCCAGCGCGTGAACGAGTACTTCAAGACCAACAACCTTGATCCAAAGGCTCCGTTCGGCGCCATTTGGCGCATGACGCTCGTGTTCCTCGTGGCGGCGCTCGCCTACGCTGGTATGAATGCGCTCATTCCAGGCAATGTGTACACCATGTACTTCTGGGGCGCTGTCTTCGGTGTATGCCAGGCGCTGCCTCTGCTCCACGTCATGCACGACTCGTCGCACGCCGCGTGGTCGAGCAGCCCCACGGGCTGGTTCATCGTTGGTCGTGGTGTGTTCGATTGGTTTGCCGGTGGTTGCATGGTGTCGTGGCTCAACCAGCACATTGTGGGCCACCACATCTACACCAACGTTGCTGGTGCGGACCCTGATCTCCCTGTCAACTTCAAGAGCGACGTCCGCCGTATTGTTGAGCGTCAGGTGCTTCTACCGATTTACAAGTTCCAGCACCTGTACTTGCCTCCACTCTACGGTGTTCTCGGTCTCAAGTTCCGTATCCAGGACATCTTTGAGACGTTCATCTCGCTCACCAACGGACCCATTCGCGTGAACCCGCACCCTCTCTCATCCTGGGTGCACATGCTCACGGCCAAGTCCTTCTGGGCTTTCTACCGTATCTACATTCCGCTCACGTTCTTCAACCTCGACACTTCGACTTTCTGGGGCGTGTTCTTGCTGGCCGAGTTCGTGACGGGCTGGTACTTGGCCTTCAACTTCCAGGTGAGCCACGTGTCGACTGAGTGTGACTACCCGAACGGTGACGAGGCTGCCGAAGAAATCAAGGACGAGTGGGCGATCTCGCAGGTCAAGTCGTCAGTGGACTACGCGCACGGCTCGTTCTTCACCACGTTCCTCGCTGGCGCGCTTAACTACCAGGTGACGCACCACCTCTTCCCAGGTGTCTCGCAGTACCACTACCCAGCCATCGCTCCGATCATTATGGAGGTGTGCAAGAAGTACAACGTCGAGTACAAGGTGCTCCCGTCGTTCAGTGTCGCTCTCATGGCCCACTTCCGCCACCTCTACGAAATGGGTCAGCAGGGCAAGCCAGTGAGCGTGCACATGGGCTAAGCATACTACTTGAAGGAAGCGAGTGTGCCTCACAGAGGCGACGAAAGACCAGTGTCTTCGTGCATCTCCATCCAGTGTAGCCATCTTCTACATGTAGCCATCGGATCAATATCGAATGGTTCTTAACTGAAATCTGGTTTCTATTTGCTGTGACTTGTGCCTCTTCAACCGTTGTGATGCTGTGATCCATGCGGCAGTCAGAATGTGACGGAGATGACGATGATGTTGATGCGTTGATTTCGCCGGCGTCAGGCCCTCAACACGAGCCAGACCTAGATAACGAGATAGAGCATGATCCAGCAAATCCAACGGTGTGCGAAGCATCCGCATACGATGCGGTCCTGCCTCACAAAGTCGCCGACAAGTGGGCGGTCGACTTGCCTCATGTGCTTGTCTCGACCAACGTGACGCTCGAGAAGTTCCACCTTCTCAAGTGGAAGGAGATCTTCCAGCTGTCGCGCTTGATTGCTGCCCCCTGCTTCCACCGCGTGCGCCTCGCAGGAGACGATCGTGCGTTGTACGAGAGCTTCTATCGATCGTTCCCTCACGATATGGTCACCAAGGCGCGCTTCATGGGTGTCACTCGTGCCGTGTTCGGCGTAGAGGAAGACGTCGGAGTCAAATCAACGCTTAGCCGTGACGAGGTCCAGCTCTGCCGCCACCTCGAGCGGATGCAGTACGCGTATGAGCTGTCGCCGGAGAACGTGCCGATGCTTAATTGGCGTCTGCTGCTTGTCGGACTGCAGTAAGCGAGCCGTGCCGTGTCGGCTGCTGACTGATTGGTGGACTGAGCTGGTTGCGTCTGTTGAACAGCATGTTCCAGTACCCACTCGTGGCCATGCGAGAGCACATTGGTTGGGGCTTTCGCGTCTTCAGTAGTGCCGGGTTCCTCGATCCTCTGGGTGACAGCACGACTGTCAAGACGAGTGATGTCGCCTTACTGCTCACACACCTCATGAGGAACCAGGCGTCAATGCGACTTGTATCGGAGAGAGTAAGCGGCAGATCGGTTCCGTGATCGAAGTCAAGAGGCTAATGGGTTGTGCTTGCAGTTCCGCCAAGCGCAAGTGCTCGAACCGACAGGCACGTTGACCCCGACGAATCTCCGCCATCGCATGACTTGTTCACGCACGAGCCACCGCCGCTTCCTTGAGATTATTACGCTGCCTCCGATGAGAGCTCTTTTCGAGAAAGCGACCGAGTACACGACGTTCCTCGAAGAGATGGCCACGCCGATTTATTGCGAACGAGTGTTTATGTATCGGAAGAAGGATGGCAATCACAAGAAAGTGGAGCGCCTGCGCTACTACCACCGCACCAAACGTATGCGGAACGCGTTCGGTATATGGGTGGAGACGACACGAACCATGCGACGCACTCGTGTTCTGATGGCGGCAGCTTTCAAACGCATCGTCAGACTGCAGCGTGCACACGCGTTTGCACGTATGAAGATGTTTGCTATCCAGAGCTGGGCAGCTTCAGAGATCCAACGGATGGTGCGAGGCATGAGAGGGCGACGACTCGCAGCAGAGAAATGGACACTCGTCCAGGCGGTGATCAAAGTGCAAGGCGCATTCCGCATGCGTTCGCATTTTGTCCTCTTCATGAAAGATCTTCGGCGCCGACATCGAGCTGCGATCCGAATCCAACGAATTTACCGTGGTCGTGTGGGTCGCATTGCCACGAAGAAGCGTCTACTTGAGTTCTACTACGACGAGTTGGAAAAGATTCAGAAAGAACGTGAGGAATTTCGCGAGTTTGTGCGAGGTGAAATGGCAAAACGAATTCAGCGTCTATTCCAAGTCATCGTGCAGCGTGCCAAGGAACGAAGGGCAGCAGGGGAACTAAAAGAGCGAGAGATCATCGAGCTCGAGATGCAGGAGCGGGCATCTGAGGCCGTGAGACAGATTCGTCGATACAAACAAGAGGTGACAGCTAAGTATGACAAGATGCGAGAAGATTTTGAGTACAGACAACGCCGTAAGAAGATCGATGGCGCTGAGAAGAACAAAGTGCTTCATCTTCGCCGACAGCGCCAGTGGGAGGCATTCAAGCAGGCGCGGAATGGTATCAAAGAGCGTCACAAGCAAGTGGCAGCTGAGGCGTACGAAGCGCTGAAGTCGAAATGGGATGCAACGATCGCAGATCGTGCTCGACGGAGACGTCTCTTTATATCTCAAGTGCTTGAGCTTGACGAGCCTGGGGAGTACAAAGCATTGCAGAAGCAGCTCAAAGTGCAAGTCGCAGAACGAGAAAAAGAACTGAGTGCAAAGTACAAGCAGTCTCAAGTCATTGTGCCGAAGCATGAAATTCGAGAACGGGCATCTCATGAGGTAGTAGACGATGAGGTCGAGAAAGAAAAGAAGCTCGCAGAAGCAGATTGGCTCAAGGCAGAAGCTGATTTCTTGTACGACTTGGACGTCCAGGAAGAAGAACGAATGGTAAAGGCTGCACCGTACTTGCGGATTAGAGAAGGCGTGTTCTCATTTGTATTGCTCCTGTAGCTGGAAGAGAATTCCGATGAGCGTCACCGTCGTGCCAAGAGCGTTGTTATCATGCAGTCTGTTTACCGCATGTTCACGGCCAGGAAGCTGTTGAAAGCTGATATCCGTCGATGCTTTGTCAAGGAATTCGATGTCAAGAAGCAGCTCGCGATGTACCGTAACGTGTTCACGCACGCATCTCCGTCGGCACGAAAGCCGTATGGTCTGGGCAGTGACGACTTGGAGTATCCCGATCAATGGGTGCTGATAGACGATGAAATCGTGGGGACTCCGTACTTCTACAACCCGAGATATATAAGGCAAAGCTGGGAGAAGCCAGATGAATGCCAGTGCTGCGATGTGTGTGCAGCATCAGGGCGGATCGTATTTGCCGTGTTCTGGAGTGCTGGAGATGACTCGTACATCTGCCAGCGTTGCTATGACTCGCGACTGGCTTCTGCAAGCGACGGGAAAACGAACTTTGTCGCGGACAACTACTACCCTTATGATGGCTCCAAGAGAGGAGGCTACTGAAAGCCTACAGACACTTCATCTGGTCAGTATATATATGATAAAACGCACAGTGGTATGCGACTGCGTCTGCACACAATCAATCGACTAGGTGCTCGTCAGAATCAATTCTAGATCTTCATTATGACTAGGTTAGACAAATTGAGCTAGATGTACCCTTCCATGTGTTCTATAGTTGACAACAAGGCATAGGCATGTGAGCATCCATTCAACTCCCATCGTTTTTCTTTTAGGACTTACCGATGCCTTGTGATGGAGGACTCATGAGCCGTGTATCTCTGTCCCTAAATCAAGTCAGATCTATCAGACACGTGTCGTTAAAAAACTGCATCCGTTGCCACTTACTGTTTCGCCTTTTGCGCTGCAACGGCTGCCATTTTCTTGGCTTTCAGTGACTCAACGGTTGGCCGGTCCCATTGTGTGAGCTTCAACGTTGGATTGCAGTAGTACACTTTCCCCTTGGACCTTGATAATCGTGCTTCCCAGCCGAGAGGGAGAGGGGCTTCTGGCATTGCGTCGAGGTTGAACGCCTCATTGACGCTTGCGGCTGGGTTTGAAACTGGAACTAAGGGTCCGCTCATGCTTACTCGAGAGTAATCACCGGAGAATCCATTGTCAGTGTTGTACTTGCCCTTCACAGCTGAAATCTTCCCTTTCAAGCTCGACATCGCGTTACTCACGCCACTTCCAACGGCGCCAACACTAGAAATGAGGGACATGCGACCACCCGTTTCCGATGACGAACCTTGTGTAGAGGCACCGTCCGAGTAGCGATCACTGTCGGCTGGGTTGACGTCGTTACCCCAGAATTTTGCTCGCGAGATTCGCTGGGCAGAAGCCTTTAAGAATTGCGCTGTATCCGCCGATTTCTGAGCCAAAGACGATTGAACGGCGTGCGACAAATCGTCTCCACCGGTGAGTGAGTCAAGCAATGCTCCACCACCGTTGTTGTTGTTGCTCTTGTTGACGTCCTTCTTTGATCCCAGCGTGCGGAAGATCGACCGGCGCTCCTTGTTTCCAGACTTCTGGTTTCCACCGTTCTCCAAGGCATTGGCAAGCTGATCTTTAAGCTTGCTGCACTCTTTCTCGACAGCAGCGATCTTCTTATCCTTCTCGCGAACTACATCTTCTAGTTGCCGAATTTTCACGTGGAAGTTAGCCGAGACAACTTCCTTTTCGTTCTTCAACTTGTCGATTTCATTTCGCATTGACGATGTTGTAGACCTATATTCTTCATTCTCGCGTCGTAGGCGGTTCACCTCTTCTTGCAGTTGGCTCATGATACCATCTGCATCTTGCATCCACATGTGAGCTGTGGATTGCGCACGGGTTTTCCGAAGTTGCTTCGTTTCGACGACTGGTGCTTCGTTCAGTACCAGACTGTTCCGAAGATCGGTTTCCAGTTGTTCGTTACGCATTTGCTCTTCCTGGAGGCGCTCTTGTAGTTTTTGCAGTTGATACGCCATATCATCTTGAAGCTTCTTGTCGTGCCGAAGAGCAATGTATTTGGCACGGAAAATCTTCATGCGCATAAGCGCCTGAACCTTCACGACACTTTGACGCTTTCGAATAAACTGACGGCGCTTCACAAAACCTCGAACATGTC
>KE463881.1:36682-55035 GCA_000387445.2 Pythium aphanidermatum DAOM BR444 | reverse complement strand
CTGCGAGAGGCAGCGCGTGACCGTACGGCCGTGGTTCGAGAGTGCTGGGTTGAAGTCTGGGTGTGCCAGCAGCTTGAGGATCTGCTTGCCAACGTCCGACGTGTCGAGGCTGCTGATGATACCAATGTACTTGGTGAGCGTGTCAGGGTGCGCGCGCCACTCGTCAAAGACCTGCTGCTGGATCTTCTCACGGTCCTCGAAAGTTTCGTCCTCAAGGATCACACGGAAGGCGAGCGCCTTGTCCGAGGCGAAAGTCGTCGTCGTGAGAATCTCGACAGCGAGCTTGGCAGGTGCGACGGTTGGCACGACGTGTGGGATCGACGACAGCACTGGCTTCTTGGCACCAGCAACAATGAGGCCAAGGAGGTGCGCGGTGAGCGAACGCTCCTGGAACTGCTCGTAGTGTGGGCCTGGGCGAGCCTGGCTACGGAGCTTGTTGTAGAGCGCCTCAATCTGGGTCGAGAACTTGGCCCACACGGCCTGCTTAAGGGCAGTAGTTGCGTCCTTGATGGCAACGTAGTGGTGGGCGAGATCGTCGCGGCTTGGGATCGTGCGGACTTCACGGAGGGTGAGGGCACGGGCCGATGGCGACAGGTCCTCCTGGAAGAGGATCGAACCGTGGAGGTTCACCCAGTCCTCCGAGATCTTAGCCGAGGTCTCGCCCTTGAGCAAACCCTCAATGATACGCGCCTTCTCAAAGTCGGCAACCGTACGGTACGCCTGGTACTTGTTGACAGCATCTGGGTCAGCAAGCGCCTGCTTGGTGAGCTTCTCCGTTGAGATCGTCTCTGGCTTGGACTTGCCGAAGAACGACCAGCCACGAGCAAACGAGAAGAAGTCTGGCTCCTCGACGACGTCCGAGATCGTGAAAGTCTCCTCCTTGGTCTTGAAGATGTGGACGCCCTCCTTGGTCACCTTGCCATCCTTGACGATCGCCCAGTCAATTGGGATCTCCCATGGGCCATTGTTGTCAGCTGGCTTGTCCTCAAATCCGGTCTGGCTGACCTTAACGCTCAGCGCCTTCGTAGAGGCATCGTACACGGACGAGTAAGTCACCGTAGGGTGACCTGGGCGCTTAAGCCAGGTCTTGGCGAGGTTCTGCAGGTTCAGACCCGAGAACTCCTCCATGCAGCGAATCCAGTCCATGGTCGTGGCGTTGCCGAAGCTGTAGTCGGTGTGGTACTTGTCAAGCGCCTTATGGAACTTGTCCTCGCCGAGGATGAGCTGAACCATGCGCACAAACTCTGGAGCCTTCGAGTACGTGACGACCGAGACAAGCTCTTGCGTCTGGTTGAAGCCTTCTGGCTCGACCGACAGCGACGTCGCCGACAGGTCCTGGGCAAGTGGACCAATCGCAGGCGTGAACATGTACAACACCTCGCTCAGACGCGTGTAGTCCTGGCCAAAGATCGACGCACAACGCTTGCGCTCCATGTGCACCGTCACGGCCTCGTTGAGCCAGATCTCGAATGGCGACTGGCCAGTGACCTGGGAGCCGTTGATGTTGTGGTAGTACTCGTGCACCTTGACACGCTCCATGTACTCGTACGAGTTGTCGTCCATGCGGCAGCTCGGGCACAAGCATGAGCTCACGATCGTCGTGTTACCGACGTTCTCCATACCACCGTAGTACGAGTTCTCCATGGCAATCTCACGGTACACAGCACCCGTGTACTTGTAACCGGTCTTCTTCCAGGCCTTGAGCAGCTCCTTGAGCTCGGCACGGATGGCTGCGAGGCGAGTTTCGTCATCAGCGCTGAGAGGAGTCTTCTCGTACTTCTCGTTCGGGCCGAGGCAGAGCTGGCCTTCCTTCGCCTTGATCTCCTCACGCTCCTCGAGCAGCGCGTAGATGCGCTTACGCTCGTCGTGGTGCTCGCAGGCCTCAGGGCCAAGGCTGACCATGGTCCAGAGCACGGAGTCGTGGAGCATCTTGACGGCGCGCTTGGCGTCGACTGGCTCGAAGAAGTCTGGGAACGCCAGGATCTCAAGCAGCGTGGTGTCGCCGTCTGGGAACTCGAGGGTACGACGGTACGTCTCGTACGTGCCCACGCCGAGGAAGAAGAGGTACGGCGCCATGTTCACCGTGTGGTTGTAGTACTTGAGACCGTGGCGAGACTCGTCCTCCACACCCAGCACTTCCTTGGCCGAGTGGAAGATTGGCACGCCGTGCTCGTCGTGGAAGCCTGGCGCAAGGTCACCGTTCGTGATGATGTTGGTGTAGCGCTTGTCGGCCACGATCGTGGTCGTGTAGTAGGCCTTTGCGTCCATCGTGTCAATGCACGGCACGATGCGCTGGAAGCCGTGCTGCTGGCACTGCGTGATGATCGTACGAGGGGCGCCCTTGGGCGTGTAGTCGTAGTACAGACCTTCGAGGATGTTCTCCGTTGGGGTCGCAATGCTCACCGTGCGGATCACAAACTCCTCGCCAGTCTGCACAGGCTTGGCAAACTTGACAATGAGGAAGTGGTCTTCCTTGTCCACTTCAAACTCCAGCGCACGTGGCGACGCGAGCGACGCGACGTGGCCCACAAAGTCCTTGCCATTGCCAAGTGGCGTGAACACATCAAAGCGCTCGACGCTCACAATCTCGAGCTCCTTCGAGTTGAGCTTGAGCTCCGTGAGCGGCGTGGCGGCCACGTGCTTGAGCGTGGTCTGCAGCGTCACCTTGACCTTGCTCTCCGTGATGTCGAAGACCATGTCGAAGTGCAGTGGCGTCGTGGCCAGTGGCGCAAAGTCGGCGCGCGTGAAGCGGTATTTCTTGGCCTCGGTCGCCATGGTGTCGTCGTGTGGGGGGCTTTGCGTGCTGGGGGGCGAATTCCCGACTGAGAGACCGTGGGGCCACGGGGAAGTGGATACAAGGACGGATCTAAGAGTTGCTGGATGAGGGGGTAGAGAGTGGATGAAGTTGGGGAGATAGGTGAAAGGTTGCGAAATGAGGGTCGCGTGAGAACAGAATCGGCGTCAACCTAGGTTCGATTGCGAACCATACGCTGCTAAGTACGCAGGGTCAACGCATCCACCCCACACACACGACAAAAGCGCACGATAGAGGAGGAGCAGAGACAATACACCGCCGCTGGTGTCCGCGACACGTGTCGGCCACGAAACAAGGACGCAGGCGTTCGACCATGGAGGAGAAGAATGATGATAGAAGACCCATCCACCCACAGGGTATTTACTGTACGAGACGGAACGATGCTTTTTCGCGACGAAATCTCCAGTTGATGACTTGGCCAATACAGTAATTACCTTCGGACGATCCGCTCGCGCTCGACGCCATCAGACGTCCACATCGCCACTGTGGCAGTCACAGTTACCAGCCTGTGGTCATGACGCTTGATGGCGGTCTCCAGCTGCCGAGCACCAGACGCTCGTGTTGTCGGCGACGCTCCCACTGTGAGGCATCTTACTGACAGCTGCGACTGCCAAAGCCTGGGCGGAGCTGGAGACGAATTGGTCGGAATGATGGTACAGAGCTGCTCAGCCAATCAGATCACGTGGCTTCATGCCGCCCTTTCTTCGTGAAACGACATCAATTAAGTTCGCATGCGACGAATTACCACACGTCAGTACCTCCAAATTCAACGACCATCACTCTGGTATCACATGTAGTGATGCTCCCAATGTGCCAGCACTTGATGGCTCAATGGTGGCTCGCGACACACGAGGTCTTGCACGTGGCTCACGCCATGCGAGTCGTACGCAACGACGATATCCACGTGGGCACTCGGTGTGTCTGTGGTCGACGGCGCGTCACGGATCACGATCCTGCGCAGCAAAAGCAGCGGCGTCAGTGAGCCAACTTCCCACTCCAGGATCAACGGAGAACCGCACGCACCCGACGATCTCGGTCGCTGCAATCGAGTCCCCTTGCTTCTCTGCGTCGCAAATCGAGTGCTTCACGTACACGAAATCGTCGTTGAGTGACCGCGTGCCATGGATCGACGCCACGCGCCGAGACAGGAACGGAATGGGGAAATCGTGCTGCTCTACCGAGAAGAACACGGGGTCGGAATCTGCGTCATCACTCGCGTGCTTGCCCCGTGAGAGACTGAAGCGCGAGTGGTGCGTGTTGACGACGATACGCTTAAAACGATCGTCGGCGTTTTGCCACACAAGAGCTCCGAGTGCCTTGACAGACTTGCCTCGAAGCGTCTTCGACGCCTTCACGCAGTATTGCTTGCCTCTTTGTCGTGACTCGGCCAAGCGCCACCCTTGAAACGCACTGATCCTAAGAGTCGATGGAGCGTCGTGCTGCGCTTGGAAGAACACGTCATGGATCGAGCGTAGATTGGCGAACGCCCAGTCGAGTTGTGCCGACGGCTTGACGTCGCTCGGGATGTGACGCATCGTCGCCGACGGTATCGACTGCAGCGGTGTCATGCGCGAGGACTGGGCCAGAACACTGTGGCTACACATCGCATCGGCCCCCTTCAACTTCACCAACGTCAGTGAAACCTGCCCTCGCATCGCATCCACCTCATCGACCACGCACCAAGTTCAAAGTTAGAGCCGCAGATTCCCGTGTCTGCTCGAACAGCAGTCGAAACTCGTGTTGGACATGCTGATTGTCCACGATTCCCGGTGCATCGCGAGCTG
Source organism: Pythium aphanidermatum DAOM BR444 (assembly GCA_000387445.2). NCBI lineage: Eukaryota > Oomycota > Peronosporomycetes > Pythiales > Pythiaceae > Pythium > Pythium aphanidermatum. The sequence continues at coordinate 50,436 of KE463881.1, read as the reverse complement.
CTTGGTGAAGAGCTCGGATCTCTTTCAACTGCTCGAGCTCTTCGACTCTCTGTCGCAGGTCATTCGCATGGGCCTTGGTCTCTTCCTGACGCCACGCATCAACACTCAGTCCCCCCTGCCATGCCTCCCGTACAAGTCGAACGTACTTTCCGACGCCGCGAATACTTTCGTGATGCCAGCTTTCCTCGTATTTTCTTCTTGAGCTCAGCCAGTTCGTCGTCCGTCGGCTCTCGGATCGGGTACGGCGTGTGTGTCGTCTGGAATGGCAGGGGCTCGAGTAGTTCCTCAGGAAAGCTGTTCACATGTACACATATACCCTGTGAGACTGTGCGTAAATGAACACTTGAGTCAGCGATCGCAGCCTACTGGGCCGAGGCTTCTCGACCTCCTTCGTCGGTCTCGCGGTCTCCACTGCTGTTGCTATCTTCGTCCACCAACAACAGCGATAGAATCTCTTCCATCATCGTGTCCTGCTCAGCTGCACTTGTGACGTCGGCCGACGTTGATCAACTGCGAACAACTTGGCTGGCAGACTACGTCCCATGGCGGTGCTCCCTCGATGTCCGAGTGTTGAGTGACCGTCGCATGCGTGGTCTTGTCTAGTTCGGCGACCGACCCTCGATGGGGGTACGGTCGACCGACCACAGGCACCCTCGTCGCTCAAAATCTATCCGTCAGGGACCCGGCTGTCAGCATGAGCTCATGACGTCGTCACGGGACGAGGCGACTGACACGTCCACGCATGGCGCAGAGCTCCCAATGAGAACCGAGCTGTGCTAAGCACCACAAGAAACGTGTTAAGAGGCTCGAGGCAATGCCAAAAAGCTCGACTTCTCTTCTTGCTCAATTAAATAGGTCAACTTGCACGCTACATCTACCACATCACACCTTCGCGTGCCTTTACTGTACACTTGGACCATGGCGATTACATCACGCAGCATTCAAGACGACTCCGTCCTTCCTCAAACTCATCCAGATCTGGACGAAGGCGTCGAGCTTCAGCGTACAGGATGTTTGCTCGTCGGTGGCGACGCCACCACTGCTGTAATAACACCGCGGCTCGGTAATCGATACGGTCCTGCTCTTCCAACGGCACAGAACCTGGTCCGTACACCGTCAACAGGCCAATGCCATGAGGGTCAAACACCCGCGGCTTCCTCACAATCAGCTTCGTCATGGTACGTTCTTCTGTGGCGTCGAAGGCGTCAACTTCTTCAATAACTGCTCGCTGGAAACCAAGCATTTCTTCTTCGAACCCCCGTCGGCGACTATCTGGGAGTAACGGGGCGATCAAAGCGGCGAGAATTCCACTAGTACCCGCGAGGATTTCGTATCCAGCACTGATGGTATTCATGGCAAGTGAACGCACACCCAGGTACGCACCACTGATGAGTTCAACAGGGCTACCAGATGCGAGACCTCGCGCGGGTAAGCGGAACACTTCGAGAACACCGTGCCCAAGTCGATAAGCGATTCGAAACGGATTCGCGTAAACAGAAACCGTGTATAATCCTCGCAACACAAGCATCACAGCTTGTTGCTGATACCGACGCGTGATCTTCTCCATGACGTTTGCTTTCGACTCGTAGAGATGGTTGTAAGTCACATTGGAAAAGTATAATCGGAAATCTTTCACGTTCGACTCGGGCAAGTAAACTGCCAGGCGACGTCCGGACGGACCCAGAGTTTTGATGTGACGACCTCCGTTTAGCTCCATACTGAACTTGACGCGAATCGCTTCAATGTTCAACTCCTCAATGTAGACTCCGTCTGCAACAGCACCCTTCTCATCAACTGCTCCACCATCCACGTTGTAGTCAAGTTGCGTGTTCACGATATCTTCAAACGTGTGATGGCTCGATAATGCACCTAGACCTTGGAATACTGTGATGAGATGGGCCACGAACTTCTCGTCCGTAGAGATTTCCAGCTCTTGCATAATAAACTCGATGAGTTCATAGTGTGTGATATCACCGGCCTTGCAGCGAGAGTTCCATAGCATCCGAAATTGAATGAAGCTCAAACTACTCGTATCGAGCTGCTCATGGAGTCCACGATACTGGTAATTCCGGAAGCTTCTCCAACGATCTCGCAAACGCACAGAAACGCCTTCTTTCACTCGATGAACTTTCGGTCCGAGCATGACTTCAGAATCCATTTGGTTATCCATTTGAAGATTGCCCAATGAACACGCCACTTCGCTGCTGTCACCAACACATGAGTACACTAGTCCCAAGCGCTGCAACGATAAGTATGCCACTTCCACCAGACTTGAACTTGCATTGTGCAAGAAAGAGAAGCCAATACTCGGAATCTGCACGCTCACATTGAAAACCTCGGACGGGTGTGTGAACTCACGGATGTTTGTTCGGAACTTCAGAGCAACTTGAACTTCGCCAACCAACTCCCCTGACTCAGGATCACGCATCTCCCACCAGTGTCCATCAAGTCGTCCGAGCGAGTACAAAGCGTGGCCCATGTTATTGTGAGACCAGGCAATCGAGCGTCGAGTTCCAACACCAAACTTGGACCACGCTTTCCGTGGCAACTTGATCTCAACCACACCGGCTGGTAAGCGTTGGCCATCATCGGCGTTCTCCGCTATTTCGGATCGATCTGATGACACGTCGGAACCACTGACGCGCTCAGCACCACTTAGACGAAGATGATCTTCATGGAAGGAGGCGTCATCGTGGGCTGCGTGAAACGCTCGTCGCCGTGCAAGCGCCGCTCTACTGCTTTGCGTATGACTTACGGGTGAACCTGCAGGAGTCTGCATAATCTCAAACGGACCAAACTCAGCTCCGCCAGCCATAGGGCTTGACGGCGGTACAAGCGTCTCGCGTCCCAGCTGTGAATGAAGAAAGCTCTCATCTTCCATCACTATGGATGCGATATTCTCACGGGGAGCAGGTCGATGATTCTGAAATATGCTTAGCTGAAGGCGTTTCGGTCGCGTTTCACATGAAAACTCAGTGTCAGAGTCGAAACGGTAAACATGAGCTGTTCTGAGTTCTTTGGAGTCGACGAAAACAGCCTAGATAACGAAGTAGCAGGTTAGATGGTTTCTCGGGCCAACATAATCCCGAACACTTACTGGATGATTGTCCGTTTCAAGCAGTATCTCTGCCGTGGGTTCTTCCTTGATTGATAGCTCGTGGAAAAATCGCGCTGCAACGACCTTGACTTCAAGTACGTAGCTCGACGGTCTGTCAGAGTTCAAATCGCGGAAAACCAGTACACGTGAAGACTCTTCCACAGCGATGTCTGCGTGGATGCGCCGCAACTGGTTTCCAAACAGCCAGAATCGCAAGTCATCCATACCCTTCTCACGGTCGAGATTGTTGAAATCATAGACACGAGAGCCGAAACCCTTGGGATGATTGTGGCCCGGGACACCGACACGGCATGACACCCGCCTACAATTGACACAATACAGTGAGAACCCTGTGACACAAACATTGCAACTGACAGATAACTCACCTTGAAGCCTCTGGTTTCGTCCACGCGAATGGTACAAACTCTTTCGAGCGAACCATGACAGCTTCCTCCGAAGTGTTCATCTGATTCACGTACAGGTCCAGGCTGGACTCGTTTCGAATCACGAACATTGCCGGGTCGTCACGTAACAAGCTCACAACCATCGTGGGGCCAACACTGTAAATCCGAATTTTGACGCGATACATAGACGATGCGCTTCGTTTGAAATCACCTCCATGACTGTATCGCGCATTCTCTCCAGCGCTTCGCTTCCAACTTGACGCAACATTGCCTTGCAATTTTAGCGGAAATTCCTTTTCTTCATCTACAGCAAATGGCCCGCTCCATTCAGCCTCATGATGATCCATTCGAATGTATAGCAGTCTCGCCAGATTGCTGCCGATGTCAAAATCGAACGGAACACTTGTATGAATACGATCATCACCAGCAGGTATCTCAACAACATGATCGCTATTCCTCGCGTGGGGTGAGACTTTGAACGAAACAGAGGTCTTGTTCACAAGCACAAAGCGGGGCATCACTATAACTTGAGTGGTGCGATGAAACTGACCCAAGGGTCGCTGAATCGATATTCCAATCTCGTTCCTGGTTCTCGGACCAAGGTTACTTGCAAATTTAAGGGGTATTGGGGCCTGGATGCCGACGACAGTCGAGTGAATCTTGTCGGACCAGCGGGATACTTCGTAATCGATTATCGTGCCGATTTCAAACGCTTGACCTGGACAGTCCATGAGTCTAGGAACCGGACGTTGAGGCACAATCTGAGGAACAGAGACAATGGGTTGATGCATCTCGTCCGCACAGCGGAATAAGAGTGTCTGCACATGACTTTGGTTGTAAATCCACAACGATGCGTAGAGAACAACGCGGGGACCACCATCGTAAGTATTCGTGTAATCAAGTCTCGCAACAACTTTCTTCGATTTCACATCCTCGTCCTTGAAAGCAACACCAGAATCTTGAAGTGATGGAATGAACTCAACTGTCGGGGTCCACTGTCCTCTCGCACCAAGCAACGATCGAACCTCCTTCCCCATTCCATCTCGGTACATACAATCACCCAAGTGCAAAGGCGCTGACCAAATCGAATCCATTTCAGGTAGTCGAAGAAGCAACTGGGCATCAGGATGAAACTCGTGGAGCTTGACGTCTTCTCCGGGAGACAGCGTACCGGTTCGAAGAACTGCATCGCTCTCACCACCTTGTCGTGGCACAATCAGCTTGTACTGCACCCGAACAGGGAGAGTGTTTTCGAAAGTGAGGCACGCGTAGAGGCAGATCTGGTACTTCGTGGCGTATGACTGCGAAGACTGTGGTTCGCCTTCTGTAGATGCTGTCGAAGTAGTCCTGGGCACAAAACCTCCCCCTCCACCACGAGTCGTCACTTCTTGATGCTCTTCTCTGTAAACCTTCCGAATGTAGGAGGTTGTGCTGACAAAGAGACAAAATCCAGATATGAGACCGTCCTCAGGCTCCAGAGGAATGATCGTATTCCCAGCAGCCAGTTGGCCCAGGTTCGCAATCACTGTAGGCTTACAACCTTCAATCTTGATGATAATCGAATGTTTCTGGTCTCCGTACATGGCATTCAAAGGGACCGATATCTTCTTGCTTGTGGACACCAGGCTGAGACGGGTTGCGTCTTCGAATGATCCGCTCTGAGCACATACAAATTTGTCAGGTGCCAATAGGAGCTAGGGTAAGCGAATCAAGTACCTCGCCAACAGGAACATCAGTTGGACAGGTCCATAACTCAAAGTCGATTGTTGTAGCTGAACATCAAAACGTACTAGAGTCAGTAAGTGGGCAGAAACAAATTAGGCATACCACTCACCATTCTTCAGTTGGACAGGCGAGCTCAGTAAGAGTACTCTCCGGGACTCGTCTCGTTGCGCGACCTTCACTTCAGCAAGAATTTTCTCTCCTTGAATGAGGAACTTGCCTGCACGTCGGAGTGGACACAACAAACTGCAACGGTTCTGACCAACCATTACCTCAAGAGCTAACGGTGGCACGTAGGAAGTACGAAGTCCATGAGAAAGAACGATGTGCTTCGACGATGCGGGGCGGTGTCTGTTGCCTCGGCGAGATAAGCCACTTGATAAATTTGGCTTCGCTTCTTTCGTCAACAGAGTCTTGAGTGGATCAAACACGAGGAACTGCCCATCCTTCACCTGCTCGGGCTCGGTTTTCTCCTCGCTGTATCCTCGAGGGGTCCTTACGTGCGGCACAAAATCGAGGACAAGGAAGATCTCACCTGTCACGTTGCCACGCTTATCGCGCAGTCGGTACCACCTACTTTGTTTCGCTCCAGTCAACCCCAAGTTGTTCATCACGCTACCTGCTAGATTGATTTCAGCAGAGCCGATGGAGCACCATTTCGGACGAGGGGCTGAACCATTACTTTCATCACGTGAGACTCGAGACAAAAGAGGGATTGACTTCTGCGTAGGGAGTGACGTGAGCGTAGTTGAGCCGACATCTTGCGTCGTTTCGTCGTCCTCATCGACTTCCACGTAGCGTCTTGCGACTTGATCAAAAACAAAGTTCCGCTTTCCGGTGCCAAGTGTTGAAACGTCGATGCGCAGAATTGGAGTAACACCAGACTGAGCCCCTCCATACGGAAGAGCAAACTTGTGTCGTAGGCTCTCAACACGCTTGCCCTCGCGAGGATGCCACCAAGGCAGGAGCACGACTTCAACTCGGACATCGTGGAATCGCTGGTACATGGGGTAACTCCATCCGTCACGTACTTCAATATGAAGTGTGCCAGGTTGTGATGTGTTCAAATTGGCCAGTCGGATCGGTGCTCCAAGGTTGTTGAGCACGCATACGCGGCCATCTTCTTTCTTTGCTTCACCGTCTGCAGCGACTGCAGCAGGTGTTCTCTTTTCCACGTTCGCAACTTGTCTCTTCCGCTTTCGAGCAATACTTACTAGAAGTCTAACGAGCGCATCAGTCATGTTCACATTCAACCGCTGCATGGCACTGATTTGGACAGATGTACCAGACTCTCCTTCATCGCTCTTGACTCGCGCATATGCCCTCCACGGCTCGATGAACGGCTCCCAATCTGCCAACGCGCTGTTGTAGTATCGTGCGGAGATCTCAATACTTGCATCCAACTCCAAGTCTCTACTATACTCTGTGCGCGTCATCGCAAGCATCTTCATATCGCTAATAGAGAAATTCATGACCGGAATGTACGTGTCCAATGCAACGACAGAAAGGCTGCGCTTGATAACTTCGAAGATGACAGACGAACACGCAATTGAAACACGGTCGTGTACTCGGCCAGCGCGAAGACGAAGTCTGAAGAGAATCTTTGAGCGGGTTGACCCTTCAAAAGGAAGAATGCCGATGTACATTTGGTAGTTGAGAAGAGGCCCCCAAGCAATAAGACTAGAACGTGATCGCTCTCCCCTATCATAGTTTCCATTCCCATCAACCGATTGCCAGTTGTGTGCAGTTGTGGCTGACGAAAGTCGACTCCGCCCACTTGGAGATCCAGGTGCAGACATTTGACGGCCAAACTGCGAATACATTGGCCTTAAATCAGGATCGTCCAAATACATCTGCATGGACTGCAGACGTTCTGTAGGAAGACAATCGACGGATAGCGGTTGCCCATCAAACTTCGTCTTGAAAGAGCTCTTTCTTTGAAAGCGTTTGTATGGCTCGTCCTTCGTGGATGCTCCGACAGGTGTTTCAAATGTCTCTTCAACAACTTGGCCCAACAAACTGTCATTTTTGACAAAGGTATCATTTCCCTCTTCAGGTGTGCTAGTCAGTGCTTCAAGAAGGGCAAAGAGCAACTCTAGCCGTCGGTCAGCCTCAAGTTTTACTTGACCAATAGTCATTGCGATGGTTCGATGGCAAGCAGCACGTTTGGCATTGTCATCAAGACACAGTTCACACTTATTTGGCACTGCATCAGAGAAGAAATGCCGCTGCATACGCATCTCATAATCGATCCAGCACTTTTCAACCTGAGCTAGTCGGAGAGCAACCTCGTCAGTCAGTACAAATAATGCTGTTGGGCCAAGATGAATCTTGGCGCTCTCCACGTATTGATCCGCCTTAAATCCAAAGACGCTGTTCTCCAGGGACAACTTGGCGACACAATGTGAATCTTCTAGGTACGCTTCAACAATAGGAGCTCGAATATGAAGCCCAAGTGCAGCCACCTGGTACCACGGATCAGGATTCGTTTCAATCGCTTCTGTTGGCTGTGGGGATGCAGTCGGGTCCGTCCAAAAGACACTGACAACATTGAGAACTTCAAAGATCACATCGTACAAACTAAGAGGCAGGAACCAGCCGGAAATATCCAAGTCTGCATGAAGGCCCTCTTTCGATACAAACCCTGCGGGTGATGTTTGGGCACCTCGATACGACAAGCTTAAAGCTAGGAAAGGACCGCCCTTCACACGGTCCGCGCGGATCCGAGTTGGAGTGAGGACCCCGTTCTTCAACCCCAGAAATTCGTCTCCGACGTGCAGTAATCCGTGGTTTGTCTCTTTTCGATGATCCAAGATCGACAGATACTGTACGCCCACGTACAAATGAAACGAGGTGTGCTCGGGTTCAGAGTCACGATGAACATCCGTCATGAAATGCAACTCCGTAGCGTTGATCGATATCCACTTCGACTTCGCAGCTTGGAGTGCCTGTGACGACTCGAATGAATCTGAAAAGCCTCCAAGCAACAATGCTTCCGATGCAGCCGCCGAGTAACGCGGCTCCTCGTACGTGAAAGTCGGGGCAGGTACCGGCTCCTGCTCCTCCTCGACAAAGTCATCAGGTCCGAAGTCGACTGATTCGTCGGTCATGGTGCTCATCGTGCTGAATGCACGACTCTGCCGAGACTGAAGCATTCTTCTCTTCGCGGCATTTCGAGCCCCAACCTCTATGTGTGAACGCCACTTCTCCAATTCCGGGAGGGAATCAGAACTCACAACTTTTCGCAGTGCTCCTGAAGACGCTGAACGTACTTCGAGTAGATGACTCTGTTTCCGAAGACCCCATGGGCCCTTTGTGGCATTCGGAACCAGGGTCAACTTAGTTCCTCGGACTTTGAACTCATCAAGCAACTCGGCTCCAGATCCATCTGTATGGATGAAAAAGATACCATCTTCATCAAGATGACACCAAGACCTTCGCCACCTTCGAAACGCTAACGTGTCATCCCGTGTGTACAACCAGCCCATCAATTCGTCTCCTTGGTAATACATCCATCGACTTCGTGTAAGGGCAATCCGCACCATCCGACGCTTTCGAACAATCGCGCCTCTGATAAATCGTTGCATCAGCACGATAGCTTGCGTAGCTCGAATCCAGTCAGGTGGAACAGCGTGAGCGTTGTTCGACTCTTTGCTTACGAGTTGTTTCAACAGTGTTCGATAAGATGGTTGACTTGCTCCAAGCATGGGAGGAGCAGACTTGGTCTTGGCGCTGACAAAAATCATGATCTGATCCAGCTTGAAATCATAGCTATAGCTAGACACGCTCCTATCAGAAGCAGCTGCGTGAACATCTTCAACAACGTGTTGGCTCGCCGATGTAACTCGGGACGATGTCAATGAAACAGTCTCTCTGGTGAGGAAGCTACCATCACCGGTTGTCAGTGATCCAGGTTCTCTCCACGTGGTGTCCCCATACTGATCTGAGATAGCCCCACAGAACTCGTACCACTCAACCATCAACTTGATCATTTTCTCTTCGTCCAACACGATCACTGAATTACCAATTTTGATCGAGATCTTCGACCCGTAGGTTGATACCCTGCCTGATATTGCATCAGGATGACCATCATGGAGGTAATCCATTCCAAGACGCAGAACGGTATCGTCCGACAATGGACGAGAAGAACCCACAGGCCGAGTTACGCTCGAAGCTATACAGTAGCTTGCACCACCTGACTCCCAGGCGTTGTTCTGAAGAAAGAAATCGTGGACTGCCACACCATACCGATGAAACGAGAAGAGATCGGGACCGAAACCTTGAATCGTGACGACTGGTTGATCAAGGGCAAGCTTCGCCAAAACAGCTTTCTTGCTCGCCCTGACTAAACGAAATGTCAAATCGTCACTTGAAATTTCAACCTTTGACACCAGTCGATTCGGAGTAACTTCTGGTGCAACAACCAACGGATGCCGGAAAGTAATTTGTTTTGGACCGGCCATTAAATCGAGCTTCTCCTGGACATCCATCACCGAGTAAAATTGAATGGCTGATCGTAATGGCTTACCGTTGATGGCCACGATCAGGAGTCCTGGCTTGATCGCATCTTTTTTCGAAGCTGGACCATGTTCCGTCTTTCTCACGACAACGACATCATTGCTTTTGTTGATATCAAGGATTAGCCCAGTCGGACCATCGTTGAACACAACGCTAATCTCTGGAAGGGGTATACCCATCGCATCTCCCATTTCGTGAAATAGGTTGGAGAACGACATTCGTTCACCACTTTCAATGGGCTCTTCTGTAGACCCTTTATTCCGTAGCGAGACAATAAACTCGAATGGAAGGGTACGCTCCATATCAGTCAACGTCTCCCACACAGGGGAGAGTTTCGCCTGTTCAATCCCTCCTTTCTTCAGAGACTCCAAGTGTTTCCACAAATTGATATAATCTTCGACAATATCACCAATCTTGTCACTTTCGCGTACTGCTGCTCTCTCGGCTGCCTTGAGCTGGTCTGACAGCTTTTGCCGCCATTCTTCATGCCGACAGTAGGAATCGATGATGAGGTTGAGTACCGATAGCTGTTCTTCATCTAGAGCCATCGTAACTTTGGACAAATGAAATGCTGCATCATACCTCGGATCATCCGTCTGAGCGTGCTGTGCAGCAGTATTCATAGTAAGCTTCAATGCCACTGCGATCGGAGTCACCAAGAACCGATGCGTGTGCACGTTCTCCTCTATATTCCACCAGTCAGCTCGAGCTTGCTTCGAGTTCATTTCCTTGAGCCGAGTGAGCGTCGAGTGTAAGACTTTTGGATGTACACTTGAGTGGATGAAATGAAGCGCATTCGGATCCACGTACGCAGACAAATCAAGTGCGTTGATCAGCTTGAAGACCAGATGGGCTGGATCTGGTGGAGTTTTCTGTTTATTGTGGTCGAAGCCATCGATACGCCAGTTACTTGGCGTGGTTACTGCTGATAGTGCACTGAGACTAATACCCGCAGCAAACTTAATTCCTGATGTTGTTCCTTGGTTTCCAGACGCTGTTGCTCCACTGTTGGTCGTCGTTGGAAAGCTACCTCGACTTCGTGGGGGCATCGACGAGTATGGTGAAGCCGCTGTTGGATACCACACTCCCTCAATCCGGATATGCAGATTGCGTACATCAACCTGGAGGTTATCGATCAGTTTCGTGATAGTTCTGCCAAGCCAACCGTCAACTCCGAAGTAGCCCTCGCTCTCGTGGGGCACAGTGTACTCGGGCACAATCGGACCTTGCCATCGATCGACCAAATCCTGTTCGAGATGCTGCATCTTCTGCTCGACCAAACTTTGTTCTTCTTCTCGCTGCTCGTCTTCGTCGTGCCGCAGGGGCGCGAGCACTAGCAATACATCACTGAACTTGATCTTGGCCGAGCCCGAGCCAAAGATCGCTGAGATCGGCAGGTCAGCTTCAAACTGGCCGATGAATCCTGTCTTCAGTCGGAACGGCAACCATGCTGGGATCACGCTCTTCTTGAGCGTCAAGTTCTCGAGCTTGAGACGCTCGGACGACGTCCAGAGCTTGGTGGATACCTGCACGGTCTCGCTGTCCACGTACTGGCCCAGGAAGTGACAGATCCATGACTTGAGCGGTCCTTCCAACATCGCACGCGGTGTAGTCGTCTATCTCGTCTCCTGTCTCCCCCCTGTTGCCTGTCGCCGCGGCGCCTAGCTGCTTCGCGTCGTCCCCAGCCAGCCACCAGCCACCAGCCTTGAGCACGGGACGCGTCTATCTATGAGTTGTCTCTTAGATGCGACGCCCTAGTGCTTCGTACCCACGTCGCCGGCCCACGCGCGTTCCATATACCGGGACAGGTGTCGCAGACTTCCCTCCGGTTGCCTCTTGCTTCTTAGGACCAAGCGAGCGGTCAATCGTACGTTTACGACTGACTAGATGGAGTTTTAGCCAATCCAACACAGGAAATAGATCATGAACAGGGTTTGATTGGATAATTCGATGTCTGTCTGGCCAATCCAAAGCGGGATCAAGTGTTGTGTTGCCGACACATCACTCGCCAGAGTGTAATGGGGAAAAAACGTAAATTACCGAGATAGACATAAGTGACTCAAATCGTAAAACAGATTGCTAACGTCTAAAACTCTTGATTCCGTGGGTCCAGCATGTACGTTTAGAGCCGCGAGAGGTGGAGGTTCTCGATGTATGGCAGCACGGCCTCGTAGATCGCACCACTACGCACGAGCTGCAGCACAGCGTCGATGTCGGGTTGCATGAAGCGGTCCTTGTCGAGAGGAGGCACAAACGAACGCACGAGCTTGTGGACAGCCTCCAGAGCAGCAGTCGTGCGAAGAGGGCGAAGCAGGTCGAGAGCTTGGCAGGCAGCGAGGATCTCGATTGCGACGACGGTCTCGACATGCTCAACGACCGTCAGAGCCTTTCGAGCGGCCCAACCGCCCATGGATACGTGGTCTTCCTTGCCACCGCTCGTGGAGATCGAGTCCACCGACGAAGGGTGGCACAACACCTTGTTCTCGGAGACAAGAGCGGCTGCCGTGCAGTGCGCAATCATGAAGCCCGAGTTCAAGCCACCTTCCTTCACCAAGAAAGCTGGCAGGTTGCTGAGAGATGGGTTGACAAGACGCTCGATACGGCGTTCGCTCACACTGGCGAGTTCGTGGACAGCAATGGCCAAGAAATCAAGCACCTTAGCCGGGTATTCACCATGGAAGTTGCCACCCGAGATGATGAAACCACCTCCTCCACGGTAAAACGTATCCGTCGTTCGCTTCAATCCTGAGGTGGTCTGAACACCAGTCTTCTTCACAAGTTGGTTGAGGCGCTCGATCTCCTTCTTTGCTTGGTCCAGGTCCTTGATGTCATCATCCTTCACTGGGGCAGCCTCAGGCGTAGGTGGCTGGGACTCGAAGTCAGTCGAGACCTGAGCGCTGCCCGTGAACACCATTGGGTTATCAGTGGCGCTGTTCATCTCAACATTGATGACTCCCTTGACAAACTGGATGGTGTCGTGTACGACGCCGTGAATCTGCGGGGCGCAGCGAAGGGTGTACGCATCTTGCACCTTGCCGACGTAGTTGTGGCTGCGGAAAAGCTCCGATGGGCTGTCAGCCTGGAGAAGCGTGCGGATGCGAGCCGCAACAAGCTGCTGACCGGCGTGCGGACGCACTTCGTGGATGCGCGGGTGGAACGCATTCATCGTACCCATGAGTACCTCGAGCGACAGAGCCACAGCAACATCAGCACAGCGCGCGACATTCTCAGCACGCACGACGGCCTCAGCGCCAATGGAAGTGATAAGTTGGGTGCCGTTGATCATCGCAAGACCTTCCTTCGCGCCAAGCTGGACGGGCTTGAGTCCATTCTTCCTGAGCACAGAAGCGGCATCCGAGATCACAAACTTGGTTTCTCCGTTAGCGTCCACAACCTTGTCCCACATCTTACCCTCACCCATCATGCCCAATGCGAGGTGAGCGAGCGGGGCCAAGTCACCCGAAGCACCCACAGTTCCCTTCGCTGGAACCACGGAGAGACAATCGGCGTTGAAGGCATCAATCAGTTGCTGGAGCGTCTCCGTACGGATTCCGCTATGGCCCTTGGACAGCACGTTAATGCGCAGCGCAAGCAGCATGCGCGTTTGGCTCGGAGAAAGCGGCTCACCCGTACCAGACGAGTGCGAGCGGATCAAGTTCTCTTGCAGCTCTGTGAGCTTCTCTGGACTGATGATCACGTTCGAGAAGAGACCGAAGCCCGTGTTGATACCGTACGCGACTCGCGATGTGTCCTTGAGGATGTTGTCGACAACCTCGCGGCCATGGGCCACGCGCTCCCACGCCTGTGCACTCAGCGTGATAGTCTTCTGTCCCTTGCTCAAGGCAACGAGGTCTTCGACACACAGCGAGACACCATCGAGCACGAGCTCGGTGCGCTGTGCGGCTCCTTCGTAGGCGTGCGTGACCATGGCTGGGGCGTGATTGGGGCTCGTCTTACTCTCGTTGGTGGTCGAATTCCAGAATGACGCATGCGAAGAACACTGGTGGCTAGCT
>KE463881.1:15457-31122 GCA_000387445.2 Pythium aphanidermatum DAOM BR444 | reverse complement strand
TGAAGATATGGAGTTGATACGATCGTCGTCGCGTTCCGGTGATTACAACCAGACTGTTGATTGTGTGCTTCGTTTTCGGCTGGCTCATTCACGTCAACTAGATGAAGCTGACGAGCAACTGATCACCGCTATCGTTGCGTTGTCGAGCCTTAGAGACACCCCGTTGCGAATCATTGGAGTAGAAGTGAGTCTACAAGGATATTGTCAATTTGTGTCCGACTTTAAGAACGTGAAACGACTACTCCACGAACTCCCACCCGATTTGAGCATGAAAGTGAGAATGTGTTGTGACAAGTCAGTGATGTACGGAGTAGATGGCGCAAAGGTTGAAAGTAAGGTTCTGGTTTCGTTCGATCAGCGATTGGGTTCGAAGACAGCGAATATGTGGGGCGTCTTCAGACCCTGGAGCTGACGACTTACCCCACCAAGAGAAAGTCTTCGAAGCATGGTATCAGCGTAAACTTCGGCTGTCTGTGCACGCTGCTTCCATTCTCCCGAACGTTGGAAGAGCTTCGAGTCTGGATCGATTCACATTCTGATTTCTCATGGCTCACATTTGCGATGATCCATCCGCGCATCAAACAAACACGGTGGCGTCGTTTGCTCATCAATTCGAAGACTCGCATCAGTGGAATAAATGTAAAAGCTATTGCAGAACTGATCCATTCGAAAGACCGAGCGACGACTCTGAAATTGATACTTGACACTGAAAGCTCGTATGATCCTTTGGTCTACAACGCGCGACAAGAATCTGAAGTCGGATTCGTTTACCGCACAGCTGATATCTCCAAGCGCACCAAGGTACTCTCCAGTGATCGCACACGGACATTGACGACGCTGACACGAGGAGCGCTGGTCGAACTGTGCTGTGCACCAGAAGTGAGCTCTTCCGAAGGCTTCCTTGCAGCTATCGTGGTGCCTGGATATGGGTTCGGTTGGGTTCCCTCGTCTAGCCTGCGAAATGTGTGTTTTGAGGGTGAATCTCCACCTCTGCCTTGTCTGAACGCCTTGCATGTGAGAGGTGGATTGAGCGCACAAATAAGTTTACCAGACTTCTGGTGCCTGTTTGGTGCACAGCTTGAGCACGTTCGAGTTGCCATGCCGATTTCGCTTGTGGTATATCTTCCCCGCATCCAGACACTGGATTTGGTGGAAAATCGTCAGCATGACGCTATACCTGACCTCTCGGTGTTACCAAACCTGCGCTCGCTCGGTCTGGCGTGCTTCAATGGGGCTATGGACGCGTGCATCATGCTTCTCACTTCACGCACCTTGATGCGACGACTAACCGAGTTGCGTATACACTTGGCTCTCACCACGGTGGCGACCAATGAGTTCGTGACACGAACGGTCCCTCTTCTTCTAAACAGCTATAGCTCACTTACTCAGTTAGTTATCATCGCACAGCCGTGGGGACTACACCACTCCAAGAGTGTGATGACCGATCGCTTCGGCGTTGCGGTCGAAAAAATGAATGAGCTATACGACTCCGAGACTATGATGGTCAATCATAACGGAGCTGCTATGTCAGCAGCAGCGATGCATCACCGCAAGATGACATTTTTAAGCAGTATCCGTGAGCTCCACGCAAGCGCACACGCAAGTCTCGACACCAACATGCTCAAGATAATTTTCTCGTTTTGTGGAACGCAAGCGAGAGAGATTCACTTCATTCCCCGCGAGTTCCCAGTTTTGAAGTTGAAAACCCTGGATATCCAACGTGTAGCAATTCATGTGCCGGACGCACAAGCTTCTCTACCTAGGCTTTGTGGACTTCAGCCGAGCAGATGCGAATCGCGAACGCGTCGAAAGAAGGAGGAAATACCCAGTTTCTCTATGTATTATCTCAGCTCCTCATATCACCTCGATGGTGTTTCCTTGATTCATCACTACTTCTTGCTTGCTATGACGATCAGATCGAAGTGTCAAGTAGGGTATGTGCGAAGTGTGTAGGTCGAGTCTCAACGGTCGCGTGATGGCTTGTCGTGCTGTAGATAGCAAAGTGGTAATTACTGTAAGCACCATGGAGGATGAGGAGCCAACTGGTGTTGTCGCCGATGCTGTCGCTGGTACTGACACACAAGGCGTCGTAGCTGATACGAGTATCCATCCAATCTATCACTCACGCCTCAGAGCAAAGCGCGAGGAGCGCATGCAGCATCGTTCCCACGCTGAAGCCCCGCATCCAAACACTGACGACATTATCAACCCTGCTCTCTACGGCAGCGAACCCACTGTGACTGACTGGGGTGTTCGGCACGGAGGCCATCTAGGCACCGGTCGCTCGACATCACGCCCCACTGGTGATGAACAGCGGCGTCGACAGCGCGCGGAGGCGAGGAGGTTGCTGATCGCATATATGGGTACGGTGTGGGATGCTGTCCGAGCAAACGACCTCGTGATGTTACGCACCTTCTTCTTGGTTGAAGGAGCCAGCAAGTGAGTGGCAGATAGTTGGGTGAGCCTTGCGGCACCGCGACTGATGCTGTACGGTTCGATTTCAGGCTCGTGCGTGCGCATTGTAAATCGCCAGGCGAGTTTGGACGCACGCTTCTCCACTCAGCAGCGTGGTGGGGTCAACTCGATGTGGTGAAGGTTCTGTTGGCACATGGAGCCGATGTCAACGTGATCGACACGGTAAGTTGAGAGCCTCCACGGCTGTGTACTGCTGGTTTATGACGATGGATGGATTGGTGCGGTACAGACGGCGACGCGACTCACAGCTCTCATGGATGCTGCCCGGGCTGGGCATGCCGATGTCGGCGAGATCCTGTTGCAGAATGGTGCTGATGCAACGTTGTGCGATAGCTCGGTACGCGAAACCTCCCAATAGGTTCTACCTGAGTAGCTAAAACGTATTCCATGGTGACCACAGGGGGACAACGCTTTCCATTGGGCTGGTCGCCGAGCACACGGAGCGGTGCTCTTGCGTCTATCACTACTGCTTGATACTACGGACCACAACTCACTTATCGAGGTGTGGACGACAAAGGTCAGTTCAATTCCGACTCATCAGAACGAACGCTCACTGAATCAATCGACAGAATGTGAGAGGACACACGCCAGTCGACTACATCCGCTCGAATTCAACTGTCTATCCGATGATAGTCAAGCGTCTAGGAAAACTTGGGGTTCCCCTCGAGCCGATCGAGAAGCGACGAGCGCGTTTCAGTCCAGCAACTAGCTCGCCCCCTACTTCTCAGCACGTGTTGTCAATAGAACCAAGTGAGGTTGCTGGACCCGAAGACTCGTCTTCCCGTCCAACAACAAGTGCCATGACGTCGCGTTTAAGCGGTATCGATGCCCTTGGGATTGATATCTCCTCCTTCGCATATAAATCGAGAGACAGCGTTCGGTCGCACTGATCTAGTGGGGCACACAAGTGGCATGCGAGAAGAAAATAAAAATACTGGCACTCAACCGTCGCAGTGCCCAACGCCTTGCCAGTTGGAAAACCATGCACACGCTACTCGAAACCTCAGTATCTCTTTAGCCACCGCTCCACTCTTCGACGGCCGTCTGCGTTATTTACCATGGAGGGGTTCCTACTAGCGCTGTCTTTGTCGGACGCGAAGAAAGTGTGGCAGACCGAGTTCGTCAAGATCGACGATATCTCAGCGCAGCTCCTGGGTTTCACAGATCGAACGCAAGCGGAACTGAAGTGGAAGCTACACTTGAAGGATGCCGACATCGCGACACCACTTCCAGACGATCCAAACCACAACCACGTGCCCAATGTCGACAACACTCCTCACTGCTTTTACGTCCATGAAGTCACGAGTTGTGGTCAAGAATTCTGGGTCTTCCTCTCAGCTCCAGACGATGATTCCAAGAAGGCGTGGATGAAGCGGCTCTTGCAAGCTGCGAAAGATGGCCCAATGCCCCCACGCTTTGGCTCCTGTGCGCTGTCACCTAGATCCCCTACGAAGACGAAGGAATCAAAGCTGCCGCCCTACCAGTTTCAAGCCCGCGTCACCCAGGTGCGGCTCCACGAAGGTGGCAAGTATGCTGTAAGTGTCTCTCGGCGTATTCATACATATTGGCGTGGAGATTGACCGTACCGTCGTAGGAATACATGGTGACTTGTCACTGCGAACTATTCAGTCGAGTGGCGGACCGCCGCTTGACAAAGGAATGGAACGTGTGGCATCGGTTCTCCGAGTTTGATGCGCTAAACGAGTACGTCGTCAATAGGTAGAGAAATACTGAAGTGGGGGTAGTAATGGAGTATGTGGTGTGCGACAGAGCTCTGAAGCAGTCGCTGGGAATCGAGAAAATGGCGGATGTACCGTTCTTCAAGACCCATCGCGACGCGCTGCGCTCTCTGTTCGGCTGGTGGTCACTCGATCAGGACTTCCTAGATCACCGTCGACTGTTACTTGATACGTTTATATCTCGACTGTGTCTCATCGAGACGGCTGTCGAGTTCTTCCAGCCACATGCGGATGTCAATCTGAAGAAGTTCTTGGCATTCGACGAGCACTGTGAGGATGTGGTAGGTCATTAGCGAGACGCAAAAAACACATCTGGCGTACTCACGTTCCTGCGAGTTGGACAGGACCACGCTAACAGTCCTCGAAAGACCAGTCGATCAGCAGATTCTGGATCCAAATCGCCCGGCAAGCAGTCAACGACGCCAAGTCGTCCATCCACCGACACCACACAGGATGCTGAGTTGCACCTGCGGACATCAGACATGAGTCCCCGCGACTCAGACACGAGCGCCAGCTTCTCATCTGCCATCATGAGTCCATCGGCAGTTGTAGCGACGGCTAATCCATTGCCCAGTCCTTCGAAAAAGAAGAGTCCTCCAGTCGAGACCCCTGTAGCTACGACTGAGGACGACGACTCCGTCCCCGAGAGTCGGCGTGGAAGCGAGTCAAAGCGGTTAAAGAAGAAGAAAAACAAGGCGGAAGCCAACACAGCAGTCACAGACCCCAAGGACGTCTCGACAGACATGCAGCCACGCACAGAGACCGAAGTGGTGCGTCAGCCCATGCCCACAGGAGGGAAGAAGGGCAAGAAGCGCAACTAGTGACCCGTACCTAAGTACATTGTGCATTGCTTCGGTATCAATTTTCACTAATCGCATAAGTTACGTGAATTACATTGTTGCATTCTGGACACTGACACGGAAACCACCATGGTCGACCTTGAGATCACCGGTATGGGTCTGCGTCGCGTGCCATCACGAGCGCCACACGTTCGCGCACGATGCCGTGGCGTTACAGTGTGGTGACAATAGAGTGTTGCGGCGACTGATGACGCCATGGGCTGTGTAGAGCGCTCAGCAGGCGATGGACTGCATGAGTTTGGTGCACTCAACACGCTTCTCTTTGTGCGTCTCTTTGTGTATCACTCTCTCGAGTTAATGGAGAACTGAGTGGGATACATGGCGACGCAGGTGATCCTCCTGGGGTTGTGCATCGTGTGCGCCTACCTCATCAAGGAGTACAAGTTCTACTACTTGCCGGAGAGCGGCGCCGCCATTCTGCTCGGCGTTCTCGTCGGTGCCTGGTGCGTGGCCATCACAATCTCACCCAAGCTCGTTCGCCTCTCATGCTCACGGTCTACGGGGCTTTTGAATGACCAGTGCTCAGCTTTTCTATCCAAGTCGTAAGGAGATGGAGTTCTTGCGGTTCAATGTGAGTTCTTGGGACTCCTTCCCTGGTTTTGTTCGATGTGGTGCCCACTATGGTCTCGTAGAAACTGCTCTTCTACTTCTTGTTGTTACCGCCGATCATCTTCGAAGCCGGCTATTCGCTGCATCGCGTGAGTGGTTCTTATGGTGCTCTCTCCATTTCCGATAGCTGATATCATTTTCAACTTACAGAAACGTTTCTTCGACAATTTCAAGTGAGTGCTCACTACCACCGCAATGCTCGCATCTCCGCTTCCGATCCTAAGCCTTGTGATTATTCCAGCACCATTTTGATGTTTGCGGTGCTTGGTACGATGGTCTCGACGTTTATCATCGGTTTTCTCACATTTTACGCCGGTAAGAGCGGGTGGATTCCGATCGACACAAGCTCTCCTCTTGAGGCACTGCTCTTTGGAGCGTTGATCTCTGCCGTGGATCCTGTTGCTACGTTGTCGATCCTTGGTAACCCAGAGCTCAATCTTGATCCACTGCTCTACAGCATCGTGTTTGGTGAGAGTGTGCTCAATGACGCTGTTGCGATCGTGCTCTTCAACACATTCCTTAAATTCTATGAGTCTCGGAGCGAGTTCACTACAAGTGCAATTGCTGGACTCATGGTAGAGTTTGTATTCATCTCTCTCGGCTCAGTTGCGTGCGGGGTGGCCACAGGGTAAGCACTCGTTTCAGTTATCGTCTGTCGCCGAAGGTAACACAATCTCTTGTGTAGACTCGCGTGCTCGTTTATGTGCAAGAACACCAATATCAAAGGTTATCCCGCGTACGAGATCACGCTACTCTTTCTATACGCCTACGGGTCGTACGCTCTTGCAGAGGTCATGAAACTCTCAGGCATCATGTCGCTGTTCTTCTGCGGGATCACGATGGCGCACTACAACTCGTACAACTTGTCAAAGGAGTCTCAAGTCACGGCGGAGCACATCCTTAAAAGCTTTGCTCTAACCGCCGAGTTTTTCGTGTTCGTGTACATGGGCATGGGCTTCTGTGCGGGTCAATTTGGGCGCTGGGACATCACTTTCATTATCCTTGCAATCGTGTTTTGTCTCGTTTCGCGTGTCTTCAACACGTTCCCGTTTAGTTGGATTGCGAATCTCGGGTGCGTTATGAGCTGTAGGCTGGTTTTCGCGGTTGTGATGCTCATACGATTCTCGTGTTGCTAGCCGATCAACCAAAATCCCAACGAAGATGCAGGTTGTACTGTGGTTTGCAGGTCTTCGTGGAGCTATTGCGTTCGCTCTATCACAGTGAGTCACAATAAACATGGACTAGTGATTGTGATCTAATATCTGTGGCGAGCAGGAACATGCCTGGCCCTAATCAAGATGTCTACGTTACAACGACGTTGTCAGGTATGAACTCGTCAGACTTGCAATATCCAAAGGTGGGATTTACATTCGTGATCGTGAGCACAGTTGTCGTCTTCACGACGATTGTTTGTGGTGGCCTGACAGAGCCACTACTCACTTACACTGAACTCAAGGTGTGTTATATTGTGTCATATCCAATGGAATATCTTCTCATGTGCAATCATAGCGGGATGGAGAACCTCCTCACCACGGAACTGATGAGGAAGAGGAACATGGTCTCCTAGGAGAAGAGGTTAGTTCTGGAACTGGACGTACAAATCTTGTTCATCAAATCGCCATTGAAACCAACGTTGAGCAGATATCAGACCACAGTATCAGCAGTCCTCAGAGCCCCGGCAGCGACGACGACGCCGAAGGTCAGAGCCACAGATACTTCAACGTCACCCGCCGATCGTCAGGCTTGCAGTCTTTTTGGGGAAAGGTGACTCATCACACTTTGAAACGCGTACGCATGTTCGATATCTTAGTCCGATTTCGCACTTCGTAGATCGACAATCGATACCTGAAGCCCACGTTTGGAGGCTCCACACAGAAGGTGGGTGCAAGGTACTTAGAGTGAGAGTCAATTCGACCCACTGAGATGATTGTTACAGGTCAAGCGCACAACGGTCCTACGGGACACGAACCGAAAACGTTTGTCTGTCGACGCTCAGTAGACCATGCGAGCATACCAAAAATACTAAAAATCGCAGGATTCATTTCTTTTTCTGCTATCGAACGGCGTGATTGAGTGAACCAGTCCCGTGCGAACATGAATTTCGCAAACTGTGAGATCGCGTGATTAATAAATCCCTTTCAATTTTCAAACACAAGACTTTCAATCGCGTAAACCGTGGACATTCTCAACAACGCAATCACGCGTATGCTGGCTTGGTGAAATCTCTTTTGAAAGTAAAACAGCAGGAGAAGGTTCCCACATATGGATCATTTCTCAAGTCAATCGTATAGGCCCTATTGACACGAGATCGCACACCAATAGATGGTGGAAAAGATAAGTGTCAGTCGCCAGCTACACGCAGATATACTTCGAATACACCATCATAAAAGGAAGAAGCAAGTCATTGCGTTAGATTATACGATGCTTCGTGGAGCTGTCAGCATTGCCGTCGTCATGGAGCTCAATGCGGAGGAGACAGTACGTGGACAGATGCTCTCCGATAACGTGGTCAGTCCCGTGTTCGAACACTACATCACCAATGCTACCGTCCCTTTCGACGCCACGGCCCCATTCCTACTCAACGCGGACGTTGGAGTCATCGAGGTGGCAGTTGCATCGAGGAGCGGAATACAGATCATAACGACAGGCAGGTCAACCGCCAGATGGAGCGACGTGGATCCTAGTGAAGTCGTAGACGCATGATCGACAACATGCTTGCTGGTGCTTTGCACTACCATTTTCACAGCCATTTCACAGCCTAGTCATGGCACCACTACAAATTCGCTACCGCCAGCACATTCGAGGTCGCACCAGCAATGGCCCCATCTACGTGCGCCGATTTCAGCGATGGGACATGAGAGGCGTGGTGTTTGTGGGGCATTTGTTTCGAGCTAGCAGAGCTCAGTGTATACTTGCCATCTCCTATCGATTTGTTTCATTCATTATGTTTCGACAGATCGATCGTGGGTTTATACACTCATGTACAATGCTGTAATGGTGGATTCATTCTTACTTGTGCGATCTTGCCGTCCGTCGGAAGTGCGGCATTCACTTGAAGAAGCACGTCACAGTCAAAACTCGTCTCCGCATGCAGCGCCAGTGCCCGCGCCACATGCGTATGACTCCCACAACCTTCGTCTTCATCAAGAGGTTCTGGCGCTGCCTGGAAACGCGTCCAATCGAGCTCTAGGCGCATCGGAGTCGCATCAGCCGCACTGGTGAACACCGGCACTCGCGTCGCCAGCGCGTGTCGTACAGCCAACGGCAGACGCCAGTACGAGAACAGCGCATCCTGTACAGCCCAAGAGAGCGACCGACGGTACGACAGAGCCCCACAGGCATCGAGTTGCTCATGGAGCGCGGCGACGTGTGGCGTGATCCTCATGAGTTCACTCCATTCACCGCTTTATACGTCACGAATCGAGGATAGTGACGTCTATGTCACTCACGGAGGTTTCGATCGTCTCTCTTGAGGCAGCGATAGTGACCTATATGTCACAGAATAGGGGTCATTATCCTCCTCCGAGCATGAAGAAGACACGCCCCACGTGTGCCCTGTGCTTTCAGACTCGTCGCACACTTGACGAGGTCTCTCGACATGCAGCGAAGGGCGGGGCAGTGGCATGTGGCTGGGTGGCTCGGCTAAGAGAAGCGGGTCTCTCGGCAAAGAGAAGTGGGTCTCTCGTTCTGCGCACGACACCCCAGCAGAGATGAGAGCCGCAACGAACAAACGTGAATGGACGGAAGAGATGTCTCGCTCCAGTTAGTGAGTCATCCATGAGTGCTGGAAGCACTGTACTCGGGTCATGACGTAATGGAAGCCACTTATCATGGCATCTTACTAATAAAACGCATGGTCGACCAAATCATTCCTCACAGTTCACGCGAATCAGCACCCCATCCACAGCAACAGCACCCCAAGCACACAGAAAACGCCACCCACATCACACATCACTCTGCCCACATGCAAGAGAAACGAGAGAGACCAAGCGCCAGGACGCCAGGGCGCGTGCCAGACCGGCAGTAGTAAGGTCCTTTAAGCCCCCACTGCCATGGAGTGTCCGCCCAGTCCGTCATTTCCAGGCATCCGTATGCATTTTGAGAGACCTGAGTCCGAGCTGATGAACCTTTCCACCGTGAGACTCAGATGGCAGAATATCCGCTTCCACAGGTTGCTTCTGATCGCGTTCTCCATCACACCACTTGGTCTCTCGACAACTCACACGTGAGCCACCGACGCGCGATCTTCATGCCCCAGCCCGCGCCCGACGACTGCGTCTGCGTCTCTCACGCCCTCATGGCACGTGACCACGGCCATCATGCTGCCCGCAGACCGCGGCGCGTGGCCCCAGTCATTCGACAACTAGCTCGACACCACCGCCACGAGAAGCACCATCATCATCATCATGAGCACGCTTCTCACGCCACTGCCGCCACTTGTGTCGCCTTGTGCGATCAGCGCCGCCCTCGATCGCGCCTTCTCGGGGCCACATGCCTCAAGCTCGCTGCTGTCGTCTGCCGTCGAGACGGCGTCGACGCTCGCACGAGTGCTGAAGGAGCTCTTCTCTGCTGCTCATGCCGCACTCGACCGTCTTCTCAACCCCACGCCCAAAGTGACGGTCTACTACGCCTGCGAGAGCGCAGATGAGGATGAGGATGAGACCGAAACCGAGAACGCGATTGCGGCCGAGATCGCGAACGAACTCGCGAACGAACTCGTAGACGAGGCCATGAGCAATGCCATGGACGAGCTCGTGAGCGAGGCCGTGGAAGATACCGCGAACGAGCTTGCGCATCAGATCGCGGATGAGCTCGCCAACGACGCCATGAGCAATGCCGTGGACGAGCTCGTCAACGAGGTTGCCAACGACGCCATGAACACCATCATGGACGAGGCCGCGGACGAGATCCTGGAGGAGCTTGCGAGCGAGGTCGCAGCCAGGAACGAGCTCTTGGACGAGATCCTGGATGAAGCCGCGGACGAGATCCTGGACAAGATCTCCGTTCAGGACGCGCCCGACCCTCCGAGGAACGAGATGGTGGCGCAGTACCTTTGCCCGTGCGGCGAATGCCCACCCCTCGAGCTCATCCGAGCGTCGGTGATCGCCAGCGGCGTCCAGTACGGCGAGCGCGCCAGCGTCGTGCGTGTGCTCCGCGCGTTCTCGACATACAACGAAGTCATCGGCTTTCGCCGTGAGATGATCGAAGCCGCCGTGGCATTCCTCCAGGAGTGGAACGGATATCAAGACCGTGAGGATCGTGCTCTCATATCACTGATCGAGATGTACGCGTAAGTCGCCAAGCTGTATCGACATGGTGAGTCGGTGGTCCCTCATTACGGCCCGCCCGACCAAGACCTCGGATGGATGGTCCCTCATCACGGACAGCCCATCGAAGAAGTCAGCCATTCGAAGCCCGCGCTTTAACGTACATTCTTGCCCAGCGATGTGATCGCTCCTGCACTTTGGCAGGGCTCACCCACAGATTTTCTCTATCTATTTTAGCTCACAGTAGCAATCTATCTAATCACCTCATACCAATGCAGCAACGCAGCGAATCTCCTTTATCTCGTCTTGTCTTGGTTCAGCTTGTCTTCTCTTTCTTCTCCTCTTGTCTTTGTGTGCGTACTTCCTGCACCTCTTGAATGCGAGTGTGAAACAAGTCGAATGATATCGTCTGAGATTCGATACCGGGTCCTCTCAATGTCGCCAAGGGTCGACCAACACATCTCTACTGGAGCAACAAGCTCCCTCCATCCACACACCACCATCGGAATTGATCTCCGTTCTTTCTCAGCTCATTACCCACCACCACTGTGATGGTGACTCATCCTCGGACGAATCTATCTGCTTTCGACCGATTGACAGCAACATCACACACCCTCGTCCACGAGGTCTTGGTCACGATGAGCTTGCGTTTAGCGTTCTCTAGGGCCTGGGTGCCACGTACGCGGTATGTACAACTCGAAAGACGTCCGAGAGTCTCAGATCCGACCTCACATGACCAAGCTCCGTCACTTGGACTGCCGATTATTCTGTGTTCGGACTAGTGCTGTCGACGCGACTATTCCGAGTACGGATACGTAGATTGTGCTCATGGGGCGATGATTAAATTCGGTGCGAGTAGCTCACCTCAAGTTGTCATCTTTGGAGAGGAATCCGGCTGGACATTTGGAGCTCAACGAGAGCAAGCACAGTCACTGGCGCCTCACTTCGATCTTTCCTCGTCTGACGTCTCTTAAAAGCAGATATGGAGGCTGCTCCGCAAAGGCACCCTCTTGAAATGGCCCTCCGACGCCTGATGTGTGCATGGGAGTAGATCCAAGGCGAGCTTCACGGCCAATATTCCACCACTCGGCTCCATGAGATGCCCCAGTACCAGCAGAAGACGTCGACGATGCACGCAATCGCTGTCGCCGTGTCGACACCGCTGCTCTGCCTCGCTCTCATGATCGCTGGCGACGCCATCCCGCTCCAACCAACGACAGTCCCTGTGGACAAACAGCTCGGCTACTGGTGTCGGACGTTCTTCTCAACCATCGTGACTAACCCGGCGTTCAAGACACAGTGCGAACACTGTGCTTGAGCCTCGCTGTCGGTGTCACCGTTGGCCTCACAGTGCTAGTGCTCCATCTCAAAATCGGATTCCCCACCCCGTTCTCGTTCTAATCCCAACGCTAGTATTTTTTTGTTGCGATGGCTTCACCCAGCAATACAATACGAACATCTGGACGGAGCCGAGCAGAGTGTCAAATAGGCACATGGATAACAACAAGCTGGAAAACGCATGGACGGCAGCGCATAGGTGGCGGCCAAAGAAATACTCGGTAGCCTCAGTCGTTGAAATTGCCATCTTGTAGCGCTAGTTGCTTTCTTTACGGAGTGATCAACTCGTCAATTGCAGGTTTTTCTCTATTTGCTAATGAGTCTACGACCATGACTCCACGACGTAGCGCTTGGTGCGCACGAGCGTCTTCATGATTGTCTCTGCATCCTGCAGTGACATCTTCCCAACCGAACGAAGGATGTCTCGCAATACTTCGTACACATCTGACGGCATGCGCTTCGCCGAGCCAGCGATGTACACGTACGCTCCACTTGTCAACAGCTCGAACACCTCCTCCTTTTGCTCTGCAAGGCGCGTTTGCACATAGATCTTATGCGCCTAAGATATATAATCAATGAGCACGCTGCATCGCCACTACGAGCGGGCAGCGCCGTACCTGGTCACGGGAGAATGCGGTATGAAGTGAGCTTATTCCGCCCGATGCAAACATGCCTTGCAGTTCGTCACCGTACAAGAAATCCTGCAACAAAAGTGCCTCAATCATCTCCATTTGATGGAGCAGGCCATTGGAAACGCCTACCTTTGCTTGGTGGCGGCTACCAAAGTATACTGAGGTCTTCCCTGCGATCGATGGATCCTCCAGCCTCGAGTTGAGTACTTGGCGTTCGTGAGCGATCGCACGCATGGCTGCAAGTCCAGTGCCAGGACCAATGAGAATCATGCTTTTCGTGATATCAGGCGGGTTGAAGAGACCGGTCTTCAGCCACATGGGAACAAAAATCGGATCAGTCGATGACGCTGGATCGAGAGATGTAAAGTATGACGAGCAGATCCCGCTTCGACGGCGCTTGTATCGAGTCAGGAAGTCAACGATGGCCACTGTCAAATGCACTTGGCCTGGATGGGCTAGGCTACTTGAAGAGATCGAGTAGGCGCGGGGCTTCAGACGTGGGATAATCTGAACTAGTATGTCGAGCGGCACTTTCACACTCGGGAAATCCAAGAGAACCTCGACATAGGTTTTCTTCTCACGGATGCAGTAGTCGTAGAGTAAATCGGCACCTTCAGGCGACGCAATTTCTTCAAGTTTCTCTTTCTGTGGATACAAATTAAATGTGTAAGAGAGGAAGCGGACAGGCAGTCACCATGACAACAGCAACTCACCTCTTCTTCATCTCCGGCGTACAGTGAAAGTCTGGCAAAGAAGGTGCGTCGAGGTGTTCCTTGGATATCCAAGTACTTCGTGAAGAGGTCCTTTAGGGTGACTGGAGATGGTAGCTCATCTTGCGCCGAGCCATCAGCAGCCATAATTGAAACAATAGTTTCCCCCTTCTGGCCCACATACGCAAGCAATTCGGTGACACCGTTCACGTTCTCAGGGTACACACAAGCAATAGCACCAGGTGGATACTGGAGTTCCTCCGATCCCAAGTCGAACACCAAGTGACGGACATCCTGAGTCCAATCAGTCGCGGTAATGCGCTTGTTTTCGACCAGCCGCGCCATGATCAGGCCTTGTTCAATGTGAATCGCACTCGACGGAGGGGTGTAAAACGAAGACGAGTCCGTACGTGGATCGTACTTGCCCACAAGGTGCGCAGCCTCAGTCCCAGCTGAGTGGAACTGCAACTTGTAACGTGGTTGAATGGCGCGCGGTGTGTCGTCGACAACGAAGCCTTCAGGAAGTGGGTACTTCTGCAGCACGGAAGCCCATAGTTTCACGAGCCACGGATTCAACGCACCAAAGAAGCCTAGTGCATGCTGGTCATCACCGAGTCCACGCTCCACAATCTCACTGGCACCCAGTTGAACGAGGCGAGCTTGGAGGCGGCGTGCGACGGCGTTGTACTTGGCGTAGCTCGAGTCACCCAGCCCAAACACAGCAACTTGTACTCCTTGCAACCACGTCTTTGAAAGTGTCTTGCGCAGCAGGCCGCGCCACGTGTTGCGCATGTTGTCTGGCGCTTCACCATCACCCGTAGTAGCAACGACGAAGACGACGATCGAGCATTGCGGAAGCACTTGGCTGACCGGGAACGCGTCCATTGCGTGACATTGCGTGTCCTGCAGCTGGCGGTTCCGCGCTTGTTGCTGGATCTGCTCTGCTACGTCCTGTGCTGTGCCAGTCTCGCTTCCATAGAGCACGAGCACACGCGGAGGCGCCTGCATCGTCGCCATCTCTTGATCGCCTCTGAGCTGGTACTGTACAGTAGCATTGGCGACACAATCTACCTGGTTATGATAATCCACGAAGAGCTCACCTTGTTTTCGCACTGTAGAGGGCACGCGGTTGGCACGTGTCGAAACGCTATCGGGTTTCACAAAGATGGCACTTTTTCGCCGGTGTCGTATCACTTTCCATGAATCCGATGCAACTCTGTTCTATTACAGTAAGTATTCGCATCTGATGCGGAGGGTCCACGCTCACCTGCGCCTCAGCTCCAGCCACATGCCCGAGCCTGTGGCACAGCCTCCACGTGCATCTTCCTCGGCACTGTATGCAACAGGACGCGTGACCTGCAAGCGTACAGCGGTCCTCTGCGAGCGTACGCAGTGTGTGCGCCGCCGAGCCAATCCGTTCTGATCTTTTTCCTGCTGGCTGTTTGCATCATCGTATAAGAGAGTTTTCCCTCGCAAGAGGGACACTTCAATCGTACTTAGTCGCGTTCCCCCAGTACTACCGACGTGTCTTCAACCACCATGAGCTCCATGGTCATTCATTCCGCTACTCGCACTGCGCCCCGCACATCCGCCTGCTCTTTCTCCACGATGCTGCACCGCCCCTCGACTCTCGTCCGCTCGGCTGTGCGTCCTGCGTCAGTCCGTGTGGGCCGCCTCGCGCAGTTCCACTCGGAAGTGGGCAATACCGAGCTTATCCGCACGCAGGGCTTCATCGATGGCAAATGGGTCGAAGCCGCCGATGAGTCGCACTTCTCTGTGATCGACCCGTCCACGGACCTGGAGATTGCGCGCGTGCCGAGCATGGGCAAGCAGGAGACGCTCGACGCGATTGAAGCGGCCAAGCAAGCGCAGAAGAGCTGGAAGAAGACCACACCGCATGTACGCTCGACGCTGCTCAAGAAGTGGCACGAGGCCATCCGCCAGCACACGGACGACCTCGCCGTGATCGCCTCAGCGGAGTGCGGCAAGCCGTTGCTAGAGGCCAAGGGCGAGGTCGCGTACGCCGCTGGGTTCA
>KE463881.1:0-12467 GCA_000387445.2 Pythium aphanidermatum DAOM BR444 | reverse complement strand
AGCCGACCGTGCTTGTCGATGTCGACGAGCGTATGCGCGTGTTCCACGAGGAGATTTTCGGACCGGTTGTGCCGCTCTTTCCATTCAACGCGGAGCCCGAAGTCATCAGCATGGCGAACGACTCCCCCGTTGGGCTCGCTGGATATTTCTACACGCGAGACCTTGGACGGGCATGGCGGGTTGCAAGTGAACTTGAAGTTGGTATGGTGGGTGTGAACAGTAGCTCGGTTTCGAATGCACAGGCACCGTTCGGAGGTGTGAAGCAGTCAGGTCTAGGACGTGAGGGCTCTATCATGGGACTGGAGGAGTATGTGGAGACGAAGCTCGTCAACATGGGCGGGCTGATGTCGTGAAGGCCAGGAAGTTTAGGCTGGAGGAATTCGTGCGCGTCGAATGAATGCATCGTGTCTACTGTGGTCGGTCCCACCGGGTCTCTCCCGTGATAGCGTTGTAGAAGTAGGTCATGGCCGAGGTCGGATCCTCGTACTGAGACCAACCGGGTGGTAGTGCAACCTCGGCCGCTGCCATCTTTTTATCTTCGACGATCTTGCTGTGTTCGCGGATTTGGATCTGGTGCACAAGCACGTCCACTTTACTCCAGTCACTCTGTTGAATGGCTTCTTCTAACCAGCTCATGTGTGTCTCTCGAGCAGAGTACAACACCGGAGTCGTGCGCAATTGTGTGACTTGATCGTACAAAGCCAATGGCATCTGTCCAGGCACATCGGTCTCATCGCGGGCACTTCGTGGTGATAACGACCACCGAGTCTCGCCTGAGATCTCGTTGTAGTAGTAGGTGAAGCCACTGTCGGGGTCGACACATTCCACCCACTTCTTGCCTAGCGTCCGCGTCTTGGTCGATCGTTCAGTGAGTAAGCGGCCAGAATTGGCCCGTGAGGAGCCCGCCTTGGGTGTTGCAACCCCCGAAGACTCCTGTATGTCTTTTTGCTGTGCTTTGAACCACTCTCTGGACGAGTTGGTCATACTGGTGTACGCTTCAAAAGCCAACCCAAACTCTTGTGGCTTCTCCCAACGATATTCCGCTGTGATATGATTGTAATAGTAGGGTAACCCACTCGTTTCATCCACATGCTCTGTCCAGATAGGACGGTCATCACGTTGATTGGCATCCACTGGAACGAGTTGCCCTTCGCTGTCGTACTCATATCCATATTGGTACTGCCACAGCATCGGTCGTGGAGACGTCGTCCGTACGCTGCGAGCAGTGCGTCGTCCTGACGAAGAAGAAGATGTGCTTTGGAGTGTCTGGTGGACCGAGCGCGGAGATAACGATGCTCGCAATTCGCCACTCGGTGCGTGGTAAAAGAAGGCGAACTCACACAGCGGGTCGACTCGGTGTTCCCACTCTCCCAGTTGTCCCCGCAGCTCGGCGTTATCAATCAACTGCTGAATATCTCCATCTTCTTGCTGTTCGGACAGCCATTCGCGGCGCTTTCGAGATGTCTGCGTATCTGTCTGGTATGAGACCGCCGTGGACTCCGGTTTTTCCCACTGGAATTCCTTGGTCACGGCGTTGAAGTAGTACGCCTGGCCGACGCGATCATCATATGCCTCATACCAGTTCGAGGACTGCGAAGCAGCTGATTGTCTCACGGCAAGAGGAACAGTACCATTTGTTAGTGCCATCGTCATGGGCTGCAGGAACTCGTCCTGGAAAATCGTCATCGCGAGTGGCTTCTGCCATCGTGACTCGCCTGTGAATGTGTTGTAATAGTAGAAGGCAGGACTTGCCGGTTCTCCTCGTTTCTTGGGCTGTCCACCATCTAATGGCAGTCGAATCCAGCAGTTGGCACCTTCGCGCACAGCACAACGAGCGCGATATCCTCTGAACATGCGTTGGATGTTGGTCGCTGCTACTCGCTCCCGACGTACTTTCAATTGCAATCGTCGTGTCCGGTTCGCTTTGGTTTGGATGACGACTCCGACTGTGAGTGGTTCCAACTCGCGCAAGACTGCGCGGAGCTGTTTCTGAGCCTCAT
Source organism: Pythium aphanidermatum DAOM BR444 (assembly GCA_000387445.2). Taxonomy (NCBI): domain Eukaryota; phylum Oomycota; class Peronosporomycetes; order Pythiales; family Pythiaceae; genus Pythium; species Pythium aphanidermatum. Next base: position 10,467 of record KE463881.1, on the reverse strand, counting down.
TCCACTGCGTCAGCAGTGTCTCCAACGCTCGGTTTTCCATTGCCAGTTCAACTCGTTTTGCACGCAATTGGTCAGCCAGCTGTACTTGAAGGTATTGTGTTAGATACCTTTGTGGTGTACCCGTGATGCGGCTCGAATCGTGGTACTTCGTCTTGATTTGCATCGTTTTCTCGAGCTCCACTGCCAGCATGGCCTCATCTTCTTCATCGCTCGTCACTTTTTCCTGCAAACGTTGTACCTTCGAGCCGAGCTCATCCACGAGACTCTGGAATCGCTCTCTCTTCTCAAAGAACGGCCTTGCTACGACTTCCAACTTCTTCAGCCCTCGCTGCACTTCCACTTCGCCACGTGCACGATGACCTCTCAAGACGCGTTGGATTGCAATCGCTCCGTGGAGACGGCGTCGTTGGAGCTGCTGTGCAAGTCGCATTGCCTTCATGAAGCCACGGGATGCATGTATGCGGTATGCTCGTTGGATTGCGTGGGCTGCGTCTTGCTCTCTTGCGCGGAGCTTGACAAGCCCGATGAGTACGGACGCCAAGTGTTTTTCCTTGAGTCCTCTCCAGCGGCGTTGAATAGTCAACGCGGCATCAAAGCGGCGAAGCTGCTCCACCTCAACCCGTAGTAACTGAGCATTTCGACGACCTCTGTGGCCTCTGAAAACCTTCTGCATCTTCACTGCCCCTTCTTGCTGCTTCTTCATCAGAAGTAGCTCTGCTAGGCGAGCAGCGCGACGCCTCCTGCCCTGGTGACCACGGTACACGCGTTGGAGGAACATGGCTGATCGGTTTTCTCTTTCTATTTGCCTTCGATTCGCTTCTCGCGCAGCACGTAAGACTGCAGCATCGCCACGTCCTTTGTGGCCTCTATACGCTCGCTGGACTTTGACGGCGGCCAGCTCCAGCATTGTCTGCTCACGGGCTGCGAACAACTTCTGACGCATTAGCTCGTCTCGCATCGCACGCACTCGCTTGCGATCCTGATAGCCCCGAAAGATCTTCTGGAAAATGAGAGCTGCGGCTTCCTCATTCGCTCGGATACGAAGCAGCCGTCGATGGCGAGCAAGCAACCGCCGAAGTTTCCAGTTTCGATAATGGTGGACGATCAACATCGCTGCTGCTCGCTTCTTGCGTTCGTAGGCTTCAGCTCGGAGGCGTTTTCGAGTTAAGAAGCCACGAATCCGTCCTTGAATTCGAGGCAACCACTTCCTCTCCACGTAGCGTAGCTTCGCTTGCCATACACCACCTCGTGCGAGGCAGCCTCGCATTAATGCCTGGATGCGCACGGCGCTGCGTTCTTCCAATAGCCGTTGATCCCGTGCACGACACAGTTCGGCTGCATTCGGAAGTGGCTGAAAGCCAAAGAAGTTGCTCGCCCACTCGACGAATTCGAGCTTCTGCACCAGTCTCTGTAGGAAACGGCGTCCGATCTGCTCGCAATACGTCATATTCATCGTCAATAGATTTGGACATGCATCCGTGAGGGCGTGTACGCCGCGTTCCGAGATGCGAGGACAGTTGGTGACCACAAGATGCGATAACGCCTGCCGGATAGCGGCCATGTCAGCCCCCAGCTCGAGCAGTGCGGCGTCGTTGATGCGATAGCAGAATGAGATGTTGAGATATGACAGCCGAGGGCAGTTGACGGCCAGCGCTCGTATGCCAGAGACATCGATCAAGGGGCTTCCACTAACATCTAGCCAGTAGATCCGAGGGTTGCTGTGCGTGAGAGCCGCCAAGTCCTCGTTCGTCGTCTTCACGCAGCCAGCGAGAGAGAGCACTTCGAGCTCATGGCACTGCTTCGCTAGTGCCTGCAATGCCCCACTACTCACACCATGGCAGCCTGTGAGTCGCAGCGTGGTGAGCATTGGACATCCCTTAGCAATCGCCTTGACACCAAGGTCCTGCACGTGGCGACAGCCGAAGAGATCCAAAACGCGTAACTGGGCGCAGTACTTGCCAATCTCGATCAGTGCCTTATCGCCATACTCTCCAACGTGTTCACACTCAGACACGTCGAGATACCGCAGGTCCTTGCAGCACTGTGCGATCTTAACGATGCCCGCGTCGCTGATACGATTGCTGCGCTTGATGATGAACGTCTGGAGCATCCAACACCCCGCCGCTAGCGTCTGAAGCACCGAGTCTGTGACTTGGGGGCAGTCACTCAGGTCTACGATCACGAGCCGGCAGTTGTGAACAAGCAAACGCAGCCCAAGGTCTGTGATTCGGTCGCATCCATCCAGATAGATGGTATCGAGACACGCACACTGACGTGCGATCGCCCAAATGCCAGCATCAGTGATGGCGGAGCACGCCGTGAGACGCAGCCCACGCAACTCTGGCACCGTGGTCACGACTTCTTGCAGCGTCGCATCCGTCACTGTGATGCCTGTGTCAATAGCATGCTGATGGAGGTCAAGCACGTCGTGGAAACGGCCACGCTCATCAGAGAGGAAGTTCTGCAGGAACGAGCGCATTTGGCGCGACTGCCACTCTTCCACAGACAGAGCAGTGTCATGAAGAGGTGGCAGTGGTGACGAGGGCAAAGGAGACCGTGGTCGATGGGGTTTACTTCTGGTCTTGGTTGGACATGTCGTCCGTCGATCCAGGCACTCGCCATCACGCTCCGAGGCAGTGGCCAGTGCAGCTATAGATGAACGCAGCGGCATGGAAGACAGGGCACCACTACTCCAGGGGTCTTGGATGTGACGCTCCTATTCCTGGTCGCTTACGAGACCCGAATTAAACAGTCAACACGACACAGCGTCACTCTCACAAAGCGCAACTAGCATTTCCTTCTCGACAACTCTAATCCACTGGCTCGGGCACCGCAGTGGCATCACCTCCAGCGACCGACGCAGCCTGGTAGGCACCGGCGTAGCTGGATACAATCGCACTGGTGGCCATCATGATGGACCACGAGAGCTGACGCACGTCGCTTTCTCCATTGCGCGTGTTGGCAAATGCCGCGCCACAGAAGAGGAACGACAGCCACGCCAGCACACGCCACTACAGAGCACCAGTGTGAGTTTGTCTGCTATGTGGATCCTCACGTCCTTGTGATGCGCTCACCTTCATACTGAAGCCGCCAATGCCACAGAGAAACGAGATCGTGGAGTAGTAGTCGGCAAGGCCGCGCGGCTGCTCCACAGGCTCGCGCACAAACGAATGCACCTCGCGTGGGCGCTTCGGGTCGCCCTGTACAGCCGACATGTCGAGCAGAGCTGCTTGCTTCCGTGTCCCTCTTGATGTTGTGGGAATGATGCATCGCGTGTAACCGAAGCGTAACCATGGCGCTGTAATCGGAAACGTTCGGTAAGCGGATGGGTACGTTGTACCCATTCCAGGTTACGCTGTGCGGGTGAGATGAAGCGTATCCGCATAGAAGTCGTCAATGTAGGCAAGGAAGTCGCCATAGGACTCGGACTGCATGTTGAAGGCGGCTCCTGACTGAAGAACGAGGTACATAGAAGAGTGAGCATCACCACAGGATATCGGAGCGACTGGCATACTGTACCTCCACTTCGCGACGACGCCCGCGTAGGAGCCGATCGTTCTGTAGGGTGACCTCTTCGATCTTCACGCGGGGCATCCACATGGCAAGCAAGAAGTGAGCAGTTTGTGATCCACTGCAAATGGAAGCCACCACGATGTACCTGCTTCTTGTGACGTGCCTTGAGAGACTCAATTTCGAGTGCGTGGAGCGATCGCAGGTTCTCTACTTCTGCACGGTGTTTGGCCATGAGGTCACCCCGCACTCGCTCTTCCTGCTCGAGCGCATGCTTTTGGGCAGCTACAAGCATTCGCAGTTCTTTCATCTCTGTTCCCATCGCGCTGATTTGTGAGTTTTTGTCCTGCAACTCGGTCCGCATCTTCTCGAACGCTCCTTTCCATACCCGCTGCCATTCCCATTGCTCATCTTGATGTGATGTCTGCACCTGTTTCGACTGTGTCTTCTTCTTCCTCTCTTCTGATGAAGCATGAGCTTGAGGTCCGTGATCAACTTGCAGCAACCTTTCCAGATGCTGAGCCGTTGCCTTGCCGTCACGGCCTTTGTGTGTGTTCAACATATCGGTTCCTCGGTTGTGGAGCTTCCCGGCAAGGTGAACAACCTGCGATGATGTACCCATTATCCATCAGACACAAGACTCATCAACTGCTGGTTTGTTGCCCAGCTTTTACCTTATGACGCGGCAACAGAGGCAGAGGTCCTTGCGGTGGCATTTTCGTGAATGGCTCGTCCACAACCTATTCATTTCCCATACCGGTAAGCGTAATTCCACACACTTTCCCGTCCAACAGCACAGCCTCTTGTAGACGCACTCCTTTCAGCAGCATGTGCTCGAGCATCCCAACATGCTCTGCTACGTTCTTGAGCCACGCTGGGTTCGACACGGGCTGATCCAGCAGCTTCCGCACCCAATGGTTCACTCGGATCCGCAGGTGTTTACCAGACTTGGCATTTAGCTCTTGCACACGCGTAAGCGCCTCACGCACGTGATCATGCTCATACGCATGCGCCATTTTCGTAGTGCCAGTCGCGTGCCCTTTGAAGCTCCATCTGTCGAAAACGTCAACTATTGCCACCGTTCTGTCGATAATCTACCACTTCTCGACACCCATGCGTGCCTTTTCCACCAATCAGCATGCGGTTGTCGCATCGCAACACCGGCCCTTTCCACATAGCAGCTGGATAACGGTCGCTCCAGATGGCCCATCGCGTGCAGCGGCATGATGGCGGCGGCTCTGGCGCTCTGGACTTCGGCACACGCACGAAGACACGCGTGTAGAGTCATCGAAGGGCCGCGGCATCTCATTCTCATCGGCGGAGCAGTGCACAAGCACTACGAGAGAGGAAGCACGAGGAACATGGCGAACGAGAAGCACAGGGCGGTGCTAGCGGCCGTGCAGGATGACAACAAGCGGCTCATGGACGAGATCCAGAAGCTGATGATGCACAACACGAAGCTGCAGCGCGAGCTCATGACGCTCAATGCCTCGCGCGAGCAGATCGTATCAGACGGCCACGAGCGCGTCGCGGCCCTCACGGAAGAGGTGCGTGGGAGAGTCTTAGGAATGACGGAATGCGTGGAATGCTTAACGCGTGGGCTGCACAGTTGAAAGAGGTCGACGCGGAACTCAAGACGGTGCGAGGCGACTGTGACCGCATCCTTGCGGTCGTGTGCCAAAGCAAAGGGGGCGCCAACTTTCGATCTCTAGGCGACCTACGTAGCGACTTTGACACGATCGAAGAAGAAGATATGCAGTCGTACCATTCGACGGCGTCTACCGCCTCCACGTCTTCCTTTAAGTCCTCTGCCACTTCAGCACGGGGTGACTTGACTAGTAGGAGCAACAGTGTGGCTGTAGAAAAACCGAAAAGCAGGCGATTCAGCTCGGCGATTCTCGGTGGGCGTCCTCCGTTGTCCAAGAAGATGTCGATTGACATCGACGCGGAGCGTGTGGAGCACATGCCTCACCTGAAGAAGTCTGTCTCCATGTCCATCGCATCCGAGTCGGAACGAGAGACCGTCATGATCAAGATCTCACGTAGCGTCAAGAAGGCACAGTCCATGCCAGACGAAGAGCGGCCTTCACTGGTGGCCATGGAAAACCACTCGCCCATGCTCACGTACAAGTCCAACGCCGTCTTCAAGGCCACGCAGACACACCTCAACAACTTTCGCCGACACAGTGGTCCGCTCCGGCGGAATCGCGACACGGTCGTACTGTAGACGACCGATACAAGGTAGGGCTTTTCATATTTATCGGATCAATACGCACCGCCAGGCTGGCGAACGCACGAGAGAGCACGTGGGTTTGGAGTTAGTTACTTCTGCCTCCTTTATTTGTTACTGCACTTCGATTACCTTGCTCTCATTCTCGTCCTCCCATCGGCACACTACATATCATCACTCGGTTGTGAACCCCATTGGCTCATTACTGATCGCGGGTATGAGTGCAGCTTCCATGGTCTCCTTAGTTCGATGGCGAGGAAGATCAAGTCGATTAAAACACGCGTGACTTCGAACGCATCCGCTGTTGTTCCACGTGCTCACGCCATGTAGAGTGAAAGGACACAAATGTCCATCATAACTAGACATCGCCGACAAGCCTACAGGAGGGACACGAGAAGAACCCGTGGCGAACTCCAGCAGTCGCCTTTGCTCTTCCGGTGTCATGGCTCGCACAATCTTCCAGAAGGACTTGCGCGCTGGATGCTTGATGAGGTCAGGTGAATATTTGGTGTTCCTCTCCCAGTCGTCCACTTCGATCTCATCGGATCCAGACAGCACGTACAATAGTCAAGCTCTTCGGCGTCAAACGCCATTAAGACATGTGGTGGAACAGTCTCAAACAAGCCAGCGAGGAATGCAAACAACTGGTCTCGAACACTCTCAACGAGGGCGTGCTTCAGTCTGCGCTCAACATAGTACTGTTTGTTCGCGTCTGTGACGTCAACAGAGCCACCGTTGGGAATCAACTCGACGGTGTGGACCAGCCAGTTGCTCTGTGACGGTGAAATCTAGACCAAGAGCGTCGGTGCCATCATGCTCGAGCAACCACAATAGGTTCTTGTGGGTCTCTGGATCGAAATACTCGAGGTCAGTCAACTCGACAGGATGATTTTGAGCAGAGGTGGCGCCAGGTGGAGCCCAGTGACGTTTCCCTCGAGAAGGGCACAACCCAGTAGGCGACCAACTGCATATATCTGCACAAGGTGGTTCTCTTCAAGCAATTTCTTCTGAGGAATGGTTGAGGTAGAATGTCTGGTCTCGCTGGTTGACGCATACGAAGATGCCAGTCTCTGGCTTGGCAAGTTCCGTGTTGACCAGAAGAAACCACTCTCGGTAGATCCCGCCTGCGTCTACTCCTTGCTCGCCCTTGAAGCTCACGCGCACAGCACCACGAGCCTCCTTAGGACTTCATCCTGCCATCGCTATGATCGCGTCTTGAAACACAGTCTGCCGGTCTACAGAGATGCGGGTTGCTTTGGTCATGTCGTCTTCTGTCTTGGAGGCGTCGAGTAGCAACGTGGAAGAAGCAGTGATAAACTGAGCTAGTTTGGTGGGAGACTCGAGCACGTCTCGCATCTTCTGGTCTTTTTGGTCGCTCCCTTCGGCATCGTCTACTGTAGATCACCGTCACTCTCCAAAACCAAAGTCGGAATGGAAGCGTCTGCGCCAACTGCGTCTTCGACGCGAACAGACAGTCCATGAAGGCTTCTCTCGAGTGCCTTCGCTTTGGCATCGAGAGATCTCTGTCTGGCCAACTCAAGGTCGGTATTGTCCTCAACTTCTTCCGGGATGCAAATAGCAACATGGCCTTCATCATGAGACCTCACACTCGATACTGCTTGGGCTGTTGTACTGACACCATTGGATGTGAACGTTGCTGTGTCGTGAGTCTCTGCTGAGTCGGCTCCGTGGTCGGACTGTTCGAGTACCGGCGCTTCAAAGCGAAGAACCCAGGAAGTTCCAGAACGATTCTGTTTCTCTCGTCCAGCGTATTGCCAAACCAGCCTGACATTCTTAGCTGCTCTCATCCAGAGCTTCCGTTTACTATTCACCAGATATGTCACATCGACTTGATTGTCACATTCAGAATATGAGCCATGGACGCACCTCACTCTACCGTACGCTGAAGGTTCGTGAGCTCTGTCGGCTCATTACTGTACACCATGTGCGGATCTACTCCACAGATCGCGCAATGTGTACAGTGGAAGAGGTTTTCGAACGAGCACTTGGCGCATACACGAACACCTTCGCTTGCGGCGCTGTTCCCACAAGCAGTCAGACAACTATCACCCCAGCTCCATCACTTGTCAAAACCGTACCGAATGGCCGACTCCACTCGTGCATCTGCCGATCTGGCGTCTCCGCTGTGCAAGCATAAGACACCATCAGACTGCAGCAACTCTCCACCTCCTAATAGGGCACATACGAGGGCGGGAGAAGGAAGCTCTTGCAACTCGGTCTCAAAGCGGCGGCGGCGCCGCGACAGGAAACAACCAGCAGCACCGAACGCCACAGCGGCAACGGCGATCATGAGCAGCAACGGAATCATGCTCGCCATGATGACAGACGACTCTCCAGTGAAGAGTATGAATGCACACAGGACACGATGCTGTGCAGGTCTCTGTGTCCATCATGGGCGGTCAGTCAGGTACGATAGTCACTCTTACTGGGTGGGGAAGTGGGACTTGAAAACTTTACCTTGTTTTGGCACTTTCTGACTTGACGTCGTCTCTGCCTCTTGTTTCTCTAGTCAGAAGAAGGTGGAAGAGCCACCCGTGTACCTTGAAATGAGTTTTGATTAATATACCTTAATTTGGAACGCGGTACATTAACTGGAGGGTCCTTCCATTCTTCGACCCACGTGACTTGAGTGCGATCATGGCGAATGGAGACCTCCAGTTCCTCTACTACTCGCTGCCTGTATTCGTGCTATGTATGGCCTACCCATGCGTACGGGCGTATCTCTTCACGCGCAACAGCACACGCCACAACGCCTATGTGGCGCTGCTGAGTCCAAGTCTGCGTGGAGCACGCAGTGCGTTTGACCGCCGCGTCGCCCTTGCTGTGCGGTAAGTGATTGTACCGAGAAGGCAAGATTGCGGATGGGTTCTCTCATTGGCAGAGATGTAGGGAGGCCAAATTGGGCTTTGTTCAATGCGTCGCCTGCGGCTTCACAAATCCCAAGCGATCGGCAGTGTGTGTCCTGTGTGGAGTGCAAGTGGCCCGCCGTCGACCTCGCTGGATGTCCGCGATCAAGAAGAGTGAGACCGAGTTGAGTCCACAGCTATCTAAACGTCAGCGACGTATAAGGTAGGCCATGTGTAAGTAGTATGACCCAGCTCCTTCATGCTAAATGGGGTTGGTCGTTGCTACTACAGACGACGGAAGGAGTGGACGCGTGAATTGGTTGAGCAGGGGCAGATCGTGTGGCAACACAACAAGTCGGTCGAACGTGATTCGGTACAGCAATTATTTCGAAGTTACATTCTTCAAACTGTCATTGCAAGTTCTGAGCTCGAGATAAAAGTTGACGGCGCTCAACAGCTTCAGACGATTGGTGCGGCCAACCAGCATCTACTTTGTGAACTGCAGGCGACGCGTTTTGAATGCGTTGATTCATCTATCGCTGATGCTGCTTCTGTTTTGTTTAAGAATGCATCACATACCTCATCCATTAGCATCTCGGACAGCATAGCGAACTCGAAACTCGACTTCCCAACGAAACTAGCCCAGTTTATCACTTCCATGGCGAGCCTCTTCAATGAAACGTGCCAGAATGTGGAGGCAGCCACTGGAACATGCGCTGCATCTGTGCTAAAAGTTCGTCGCGAATCAATTGTGCACGACTCTATTGAGGCGCTGGCGGTGTTGGACGCAGAGAGATCTCGAGGTGCCATTCGTGTGAACTTTGCTGATGAGCAAGGCATTGATGCAGGTGGCGTCTATCGTGAATGGTTTCTCCAGCTAAACCAAATGATTATCAATCCCAACCATGGCATCTTCACGTGTGTGGATCAGCACGACCGGACGTTCTTCCTAAATCCACACTCTCGCGAAGTCATCGGAGAGAACCATTTGGTGCAATTTCTCGCAGTGGGGCGTTTACTCGGCCGGGCCTTGCTGGAAGGGAACGTAACTGGATTTCATTTGTCATTGCCGCTTCTGAAGATGATGCTGGGGCTTCCAGTGAGTTTTGATGATTTGGAGTTCTTCGATCTCGACGCATACAAAAACCTGAAGTGGCTTGTTGAGAATGAAAACGTCGATATTCTCGGCCTTGATTTCACCGTCACAGAGAAACTTCCTGACGGAAGCTGTCGAACAGTTGAACTCGTCCCGGGAGGAGAAGCAATTGATGTGACAGATGCGAACAAACATGATTACATTGAACAACGGCTCAAACGCATGCTATTCGACAGTGTCTCGGACCAACTGTTCGCGTTCTTGAAAGGGCTGTACGAAATCGTTCCTGCTGAATTATTGATGTTGTTCGACGCGGAAGAGCTCGATTACATTCTCTCGGGTTCAGATGAGATCGATGTTGATGACTGGGAGGCAAACTCGATTATGTCCAAGAACTTGTGGGGGCATCCGGCTGGCTCCGACTTTTGGAAAGTCGTGCGTGAGCTCTCCATTGATGAGCGCCGTCGACTTCTCCAGTTTGCCACGGGTTCGACTCGCGTGCCTCCTGGTGGCTTCGGGTCTCTCACCAGTAACGACGGCCGACTGTGTTTGTTCAGTTTACGAGGTGTGCCATCTGACAGCACTAGAGGCTACATATACAGCCACGCCTGTTTCAACCGCCTCGACCTGCCCATGCACGGCTGGCTCAAACATACTCGCGCAGCCGTCCACGCAGCCATCGCGAGCGACAGTATCGGCTTCACTACGGACTAGTGGCCACATTCTGCTCTTATTGTGAACTGCGTGTTTCTACGTTTTGTTCA
>KE463880.1:103336-123429 GCA_000387445.2 Pythium aphanidermatum DAOM BR444 | reverse complement strand
GAACCTCGCCGCCTGTACGCCTACCCCAACCGAACGTTCGATCCATGGTTGTGTTGATCGACAAGAGAAGCCGGGTAAGGCCCACCTCGAGCCCCAAATCAAACGCAGCATGTTCCTCGAGAAGAGCTCTCACCGGGTGGTTGGTCGCCATGTTACGCATAAGCTCAACACGAAGGGGAATAAGCACTGTGTGTGTGTCGACAAAGTGCTGCCACTGGTGGTACGAGAGTGTCGCTGCATTGAGTGCCATCTTTGCCAGCGTCCATTCTTCCTCAGTGTCGTTCGGGGAGTACGTCAAACCAGTGGCTGCGATTCGAATCTCGATCGGCATCAGCTTGTTCGTCTCGCGGTTGGAGCAGTAGTAACCGGAGACTGCAGGGACATACTTGCTATCACTTGAATTTCTTTCGTTCCAGCGGTCAGCGTCCTAGTAGTCCTCGAGGAAGAGTTGGTTATTGGAGCGGATGGTTGTCGATGTGACGCCGCGACCACAGATGCGGGTAAGGTCGTCGTCATGGAGTTGAAAAGCGTCAGAGATCAAGTCCGTGGATCGAACCAACTTGAGTCTCATCGCCTTGACAGTGAGTCGCTGATAGCCAAAACTCTCGTCATCGATTCTTTGGGAGATCGGACGTCGATGAAATCGTCGATGAGCTCGTAGACGTTCTCCATGTCTTCTAAGGATCGGATGTTCGGCACCTGAGAAGTGGTCAGAGCTGCGATTCAAGTTGGTGGATCATTGGGAATCGCAGCAATCTCCCCAGCCTCCGTCATGCGCACTTGCAATGCAAGCGATCCAGGAACAGCGCGAGGTCCAGTAAAAAGCGGGAACACTTGGTCTCCGACAGCAAGGGTTCTTGGTTCATTCTTGATCTGAGAAGCCACAGCGGCGATTCTCTCACTGCGCTGTGAGGTCAAATCGTCTGGTAACGGGATGGAAAGCTGTCCATTCGTTGTTGCGAATAACACGACGCTGTTCAATACCAGAGAGCTGCAGAGGAAGCGGAGCATATCGAATCCGGATCTTGTAGTGAGTGAAGTGTCAAGAAGCCCGTAGATATCGAAATGGTTGTTGAGCTGCCATGCACCTCATCCTGTAGTTTGGATCGTACCTCTCAGGACCATCACGATGGAGCTCTTCAAGAAGTTGACCCAGGTACCTCGGAGAGCTGAGTTGCGATGGGATAATCCCACAGCATCTGGGCGAACGTCGCCTCAAGTGTCTTAAGTTCTATTGAAGGTGCAACCGACACTTCTGACTTGGCCAGCCAGAAGAGATACGAAATTTGAATCTCCAATCACTTTGCGTTTCTCACCGTCGCTGATATGAAGCCGAGATGTCAGTCTCTGGTCCAGCTATCCTCCTTTCATGAGTACACAGCAACGCATACCCTTCTAAATAAATATAAGGAAAACAGCATATGCGTCACACGACCCTTTGTAATATGATGAATATATAATGTGATCATATCAACTAAAACAAAACTGTTCGTATCCCTCAAAAGTACTTCAAGTATGTTGACTGTCTGACGCTCACTGTACAGCGACTGACTCACTAACTTTTTGTATTCAATATTACACAGCATGCACTCGAATCACTCTCTTCCCACATACGACCTAGATCCACGTGTCCGCCGGCATCTTGGATGGACGTAGCACGTCGTACGGCTGAGCTTCATGACGTTCGCGGCGCTCGATCGACTTGTCGATCTTCTTCATCGCCTTGTGGAACGCATTGATCGCGTCTTTCAATTTTGGCTCCGAGGCAAATGGCTCGACGTGATACGTCTCAGCGAGCGTCTCATTCTCACGTGGCACGCGGTGGAAAAGAGCAGCGAGCGCGAGCAGCTCCGCAGTACGGTCGACGGGCATCACATACTCCATCAGATCGATCTCTTCGCCTTCCTTGAGTTTCTCCTCGGGCATGGCCTTCCATAGCGCTGGTGCACTGTACGGCACCGCCATCATGTGCCATCCTGCCAAACTGTTCATGGAATGGTGGCGAATCGTGCAGAGGTAGATCAGGTGCGTAAGCAGCTGGCTAAGGTGCGACTTGGACTCAATCTCACAGGGAAAGTCATGGAGATGCGGAACCTTGGCACTCGCTTTGGCCCAGTTCTGCAACTCGAAGTCGTTCGCAACAGTCGCGTCGTCTTTGTAGTAAGCATCAACGAAACTATCGACAAAGTCGTGCATCGCAACGAAGAGTTTGCTTGTGTACTTGCCGTACTTGAAGACGGGAATGTTGTCGAGACCTCGGTCTTCGAGGTCGACAGGCAGCGTGTTGAGGAGCGAGATGGTTGAGTTGGTCTGGTCAGCAACAAACTGCGCAGACCCCGCAGCACCCCAGCCGAAGGTGCGGTCAAGCGAGGAGTTCGGGGTGAGAAGCACTTTACTCACGACCACTTCATAACCGAAGTCGATGGCGGCGTGGTTCTCGACAAGTGCTCGTACAGGGTGGTGCGCAGCCATGTTCCGCATGAACTCAACACGGAGAGGGATCACGACCATGTGCGTGTCCACCATGTGCTGCCACTGGTGGTAAGACACCGTGGCGGCGTTGAGAGCCATTTTCGCCAGCGTCCATTCACTCTCCGTATCAAGTGGCGAGTAGACCAGCCCTGTGGATGGGATTTGGATCTCAATAGGCAGTAGCTCCTTTGTCTCTCGGTTGTAGCAGTAGAAGCCGACGGCACCAGGCACGTACTGGCCATCGCTCGTTTCCGGGTCATTCCACTTGTCGACGTTGGCGTAGTCTTCGACGAAGAGCTGCTTGCGCTTGACGATCGTCGACCAAGTGACATCACGGCCGCAGGTACGGCTCAGATCGTCATCGCTTAGCTCAAAGTCGGCCTCATCATCGTACTCTTTCGACGTGACCAGTCGGATCTTCATCACCTTGGAGGTCAAGCGCTGGTACCCGAAGCTCTCGTCGTCAATAGCAACGGAGAGTGGGCGTTCGATCCGCGACTGGACAAGATCGTAGAGCTTCTCGTAGTCTTCCAAGCACTTCATTTTTGGGACTTGCTGCACCACAGTTGTGGCCACGAATGCCGGAATTTCGCTCGGAAACTGCTGGATTCGGGCTGCTTCCTCCATTCGAAGCTTGAATGCCAGTGTTCCAGGGGTTGGCATTGGCCCGAAGAACAATGGGAAGATGCGGTCACCCACGGCGATCGTTCGTGGCTCGTTTTTGATCAGAGCCGCAGTAGCAGAGATCATCGCACTGCGCGCGTCATTGTCTTCACGGGATGGAATGGAAAGCGCAGCGTGGACGACAGCGAGCAGAACGAGACTCTGAAACAGAGCGACGCGGAAGAAGAAGCGTAGCATGTCTGACAGACTGCTCTGGCCGAGGCGAAATGAGGAATGATCGAGGGCCCAACAAGGCAAGCATACACTTGGGGCACATGTTGTGGGTTCAATGTGCACCCATCCTATCTGGACCCAACTGCTCAACTCAGGCTCATGAACATGTGGGTACTGTGAATACAAAGTTAAAGTAGCTGGTAAAACCCTTGAGCCTCAATTGCCAGCCAGTTGAACTTTGTATTCGCTGTCCTGATTTTTAAGAATGCGCCTGAGTTGCCAACCGTTCAACTCATTCGAAGTGCGACCATCATCGGACGAATGCTCAACGTTCGTCTGAAATACGATCTTTGTCCAGATTACTGCACTGGAATGTGGAGCAGCTGTGCTCGTATCATACCTTCGTCTTATGGCCTTCTGGTCTGGGTCGGTAGGAAGCAGCTCGACTCAAATGCACCATGAAGTTTATCAACGCGACGGCTCTCCCAATAATTGGAAGAGCCGTCGCCTTGTATCTGCACTCATTGAACAGAAGAACTCATGTGTGTGGGTTCACTTCGAAGCCCTGAGCTGCCGTCTTGAAGACGAGGTTTCCAGCGGCTCTCGACCATGAAGTGAGTCGCTCCGTCTCATCATACTCTACTCCACTTGCCCAATAATGCGCGGAAGCCCACGTCCCTTCACTATGGGACAATGGTGGCATGTTCGCATTCCCTAAGCGGGGTTGATGCGGTAAACCAATGGTGGCTGCCGCAGCTACATCGAGGTAGAAGGCAGGGCAGTATCTTCAGTTCGCTCAACGCAGCGACACACACGGTGAGGCAATTCAGAAGTGATGATTCCGTACGGAGCTTTGGCCGTGTCAACGGATGCTACGCGTGAGTTAAAGGAAAAAGATAAAAGTCAAGCAGCGCTCCTGCTCTCCCGGTCAGAACTGTCGGCCCTGACCTTCGACTGTTGATTGAGGAACGCGATGCAGTGCTCGCCGCTGGGACTGAGCTTATGATGGTGATGAGGCTGAATCACTCGCTGCGAAGTCGCATCGAATATGCAGTGGTACGGGGTGAGTTGACTGTACAGAGCGGCTCGACTGCCATTTGAATCCGATGGCCTGAAGATTCTCGTCGGCTGCGTTTTCCTCGTTCAGTTCGGCGCGGACTGGAGTGTTCGAGCTCCAAAGCTCCCGCTTCCAAGCGTCATACGAAAACGGATTAGCGTATCAAATAACGGAGATCGTGACTCGTGAAGTCACATCAGAGTGACGAGGGCGCCACTGGAAACAGCCGCATCGCTTGATTCGACTCAACAAACTTCTGCGTCCAAGTGTCGATGCTGCGCTACGCTTTCACTGGGTTCATCTCCTCTCGACTGACCGGAAGCGTTGAAGCTTGACATCCCAAGTCTTCCTTCTATGAATCTCTGTCAATTACAAACGCTTGCACTACACACGTCACATGGTGTCATCCAAGAAAACGAATCTTGGTGGCACTGCCCAGATGGTGCCGAGAAGCAACTTCCATCGACAGTCTCTGTGTCGCCTTGACCAGACGGACAGCCTGACAGGAGGTCACTGAAGTCTCCCATAGCGTGGCGAGCAAAGGCGTCATTCCGTGCCAAGCGCAACGTGGTGAAACGGCCACGAGCGGGAAAGTCTTCCGTGAAGTTCGCGGGGCGCCCTCAAGCACAGCAAGCTTTCCATCGTTCTCCCTGGAGGCCGAAGCGGCGAAGCATCGAACACCATAAAAAACGTCGAAGGAGGTTTCGTGCGCGGCCCAGCGCTAGACTCAAGGGTTTCGCAGTCGTCGTCCTGTGTGCCGGTCATGGTAGCGGACTCGTCGTCGACCTTCAGTGGTGAAGACGATCTCTCTGAAACGGAGAGATGGCAGCACCATGACACCGAGAGCCTCGCGATGTCACCGTCACACATCCAGTTCATGCTCACGTACGAAAACCTCCAGGATCAAGCAGCCGAGGCTGAGTATGCACAAAGGTCGACTCGACAGAAGGTCATGAGTGGCTTGTGCTATGCACTCCTCGCACTGTTGGCTCTGTACTTTTTCATGGTCGCCATTAAGCTCATTGGTGATGGAGTTACGCTCATGCTCAGTTGCAGCACAAAGGATGCATTCGCGTTCACAAACAACCCGATCGCTGGTCTTCTGATTGGTACAGTCGCGACGGCATTGATACACAGTTCCAGCACTGTCACTTCGCTAACTGTCGCAGTTGTCGGCTCTGGCGGCATGACGATTCGCCAAGGAGTGTTCGTTATCATGGGTGCGAACGTCGGCACCTGCATCACGTGTATGATGGTCGCGTTCGGGCAAGTTGGTGATCGTGCCAAGTTCCAACGCGCGATGGCGGCTGCCACAGTGCACGACATGTACAACATTTGGTCTGTTCTCGTGATGTTCCCAATCGAAGTCTTCTTTCAGCCTCTTGAAAAGCTTTGCACTGCTCTCGCAAACTGGCACACAAGCGGAGGGTCGTTCGTGAGCCCGGTGGATGCGGTCGTCAACCCATTGACCGATCAGATCATGAAGATCGATAAGGAGATGCTCAACAATGCTGCTGCAGGTTCAATCAACTGCTCAACCGTGGACTCATTCATTGCTCTCGGTATTTTTCGGGAAGCGGGACTGAGTGATGGCGCTGTTGGTGGGATTCTTTTGGCAATTGGCATCATCACTCTCTTCTGTTCACTCATTTCGCTCGTCCGGACACTTGCAAAGGTTCTTCTCGGCCCGACTAAGCGCATCATCTCGAAGGTGCTTGACTACAACGGCTACGTCAACATTCTCGTCGGGACTATCATCACGTTTTGTGTGCATTCTTCTACCGTAGTCACGTCGACGTTGACACCAATGGCTGGCTTGGGAGTTATCACACTTGAGCAGGTCTACCCTCTCGTGATTGGTGCCAACTTGGGCACGACAACGAACGCGATGTTTGCTTCACTCGTCATGGGCAAATCAAGTGCCGTGGCCATGGCGCTTACCCACTTCTTCTTCAACCTCTTTGGCATCGTGTTGTTCTACCCAGTCCCTCTCACCCGCAAGCCAATTTTGAAATGGGCCAATTCGCTCGCCCACTACAGTGCTTCATGGCCCATGACGGCGGTAATCTTCCTCGTCTTGTTGTTTGTCGTGCTTCCTGCAGTCGGACTTGGGTTAGTCTACTTGTGTACTGCAGAGAATTTTGCTGTCATCTCTGTCGGATATGTACTTCTTTCCCTCGTCCTCGTTCATGTCGCTATGCTGTGTGTATGGTATTATCGCTACGGAGGGCGGAAAACTTGGTACAAGCTACTTGAGAAGAAACGAGTCGAGCGAGAAATTCGGAAGTACGGAGGCAACTTGGGGTTGCCTTCATTCGTTGACAGTTCATCTGAGCTTGAGTACCCTGTCTAGATGGCTGAACACCTATTATCGTGTAATGAGTGAATAGATTATGTGTCGACAGTCTGTTGTAAGTAACGGGGAACATGTCTTACGATGTTGAAGAATTATGTGTTGATGAACGAGCTTACAAAGTTGGAGGGGGCTCTTCACCGGAGGGGCCAAGTTCGCCGTTGACATCATCGTCATCATAAGGAACAATGCTCTCGAGGTGTAACAGCGCGATGGAGCTCTCGCGGAAACCACAGAGCAAATCCTGGCAGTGCTCCGGAGCCAACGTCTCCGACACACCATAGTGATCGTCTGCAACGATGTCGGCGACTTGAAGAGACTTTTCGAGAAGCGGCTGAGCAAGCTGAACCTTCGCATCTGTTGGGTAATGCTGAAGTCGAAGAACAAGCTTCGCAGACTCGAGTTGGATGAAGTGCAGCTGATGCACCAAGAGTGGCAAGCATTGACGACGGACATTTGCATCTGCATCGTCTTCATCAGAGCACGATAGCATCCATCCGTTTTCGAAGTGCAACACGTCGACCAAAGCTGATGTTGACCGAGCGACGTGGTACATCAGTTCTGTGAGGAAATCCTTCTCTTCCGAGTATGTTGACCATGTTGCATCCCCATACCCGGCCGTGCAGCTTCTCCATAGATCATAGTGATTGCAGGCGCGGATGTAAGCCTTCCAGCACAAATGCGCTCGTAGAACGACATCAATGCTGTCTTCATCCACCGTCTGAGTGGCGCGGTGAAGGTTCACAAGCCCAACGGACTCGTCAGGTACGTGCTCGACAAACAACTCTTTCACGGCGCTGAACTTGCCTTCGGTCACGAACTCACGCGCCAGCATATTAGCTCGCCGTAACGCCTCTGCGCGGTGCTCGTTGAAGAAGCAGAGGTACTCGACAATGCGCATTCGTTTGCGATCGATTGGATTCGTCACATCTGCAATCTTCGATCCAGCGCTTTGTCTTGCCTCCCGCAATAACCGTTCACTGAGTCGGTCCACCGTGATAGAGACGACGGTAGTAAGCACATCGAGACTTGAGAACTCTTGAACTCTTCGCATGAAGAGTTCTCGCTGTAGACGGTCGTCGATGCTAGAAAGAACCTGTACGTAAATCTCGACAGCACCTTCGACAGGCAACTGGGACGCATAGATAGGGACAAGCTTGAAGTGCCCATGCTTGACGAGATGACGGACATATACCTTCACGATCATGTGGTTAGCTTGTTCGCTCAACTTTTCCTCCGTGTAGGATGCGAATAACACGAAATGGGCTGCAAATCGCAAAAAAACGGAGTCACGTCATCTGCTGGGACGTGTTCATCAACGTCAAGGTTCCAGTTCAGTGATTTCTCGTTGTCGATGTCAACCAAAGCCTTAGCAATATTGGTAACGATCGCTTCCACCTTAGCTGTAACGAGCTTTGCTTGGATTTGTCGATATGGTTCATTCGCTTGCTTGCGAACAGTCTCGCTCTTGCTGTTTCTCAGATCTTCGAACAGAGCATCCAAGTCCACTTGGTAACGCTTGAGGTGCTTCGTTTTGTCCAGGATTGCCCGGTACAGCCGTAAGTAGTGAGCATCGTTACCAACAACAAGTTGAGATGACTGAGTCTTGACCTTCAGTAGTTTGTAAAGTCTCTCGTCGATTTGCTGCTCGGTCATTGCATGCAAGTATGCCCAACAGTGATCATCCCAATTATCGCACAACGATGAGTGGGTCACAACTTGAACGTTGCCACCGAGGGCTGCGTAGATGACCTCTTCGTATTGGCGAGAAAGCAAGCTGTTCCGTTTCGACAATTTGAGGTTCTTGGCCTCTGCGAACTTCCAACAAGATGTTTTCCACAAAGCACGCATTGGATTTCCCCACCGCTCAAGAGCTCGTTCATCATCCACCTCACTGGCCCCAACTTGAACACCACCGGAGAGACTGGCAGCCCGCCAGGGATCACCATGACGAACGCATAAATCGACTGCATCTTGCAAGCTACCTGCACGGATATAAGACCAAACACCACGAAGAAGCTCAGCCTCGTCTTCGGCATCGTCATCGACAACGTGGCGGTCCCCGTCGCGGAGAGGAGCATCAGGATCCATTCGAACACCACTCCGGTCAGTAAAACCCTTCTTCAGCATCTTCAGAGTTCGTGTTCCATGCTTGGCGACATCTCTCTTTTCGCTAACTGAAACAGTTTTCTCCATTGCAATGTTTTCGAGCCATGCTTTCACCGCCTTTTGAATCTTGTAGCTGTCATTGAACGACTCTAGAGCTCGCACAGCGTCATCTTCGACCATGTCGAATCGGAGGTCTTCTGGATCCTCTGACGTGTCCATCGCCTCATCTTCGGGCTTTGCACAAATGCGGCGTAGCTCGTACAGCAAGCGCCATGTATTCCGTTCGTCGCGAAGATCCTTGATCGATTCTTCCATGCGCTGGCGCTGCTGTATAGCGAACCGACTGGAGCCTTCGACAGAAGCTTCAAGGTATTCTAAGCGCGACTGAAGCACGTCAATGTATCCGCGCAGTAATCTCTCGCCGTAGGCATCCGTATCTTGGACATTGCCGAGGTTCTGGTAGAAGTCTGACAACATCTCTGCGAAATTCGATTCCTCAGGACGAATCTTGTGCGAGAGTTGGCCACCCTGAGTTGCATCCAGTGCTAGCGAGTTGTTAAACTCGACAAGAATGGAGTCTTCGTCGGCCTTGTTGATCGCTTGTTGCTGGTTCCGTTGCGCGTATGAAGAAGAAATGGACGCAACAGGTAAGCGCGCGTCGCTCGTGCTTTTCGCTCCAAATCCTGCGCCAAAGAACGAAGTCGGAAGAGCCTTGACAATGTAAATAGCACCGTCGACGCCGAGACCGCAGTCGACGACCAGCCAGTCGTTCTCGACAAGTTGACCGTTGAACATAACCCGCGCTTCGTTCGAAGGAAGTCCAAGATCTCTGCGGGAGTCGCGTTTCTCGCACAGAGCGCGCTTCAAATCTCCGATCGTTGTGAATCGCGGATCAATATCAACGTATTCCACCGAGTGATCCGGAAACACGCCTTTCACGTGCAGCATACCGCGCTTGACCGACAAATCCACCACGTTCAACCCCTCTTCGTCATCTACATGGGTCCCATTGTAGCGATCTTGCGAAGTGGAGAAGACAAATGAATCCGACAACTGCGACGGCACTGCAGAGGCGGCCGAGGCTCCGAAGGAAGCTGCGCCTGACTCGCCCGCCCACGAGTCAAGCGAAGCCAGGAGACTCACAGACTGGTCAGCACTGTCGATAAGACGCTGGAGGTTCTCGCTGCGGCGCGAGGACGCGCTGCTGGACGTGGCACGTGCGCCAGCGGCATCCCGGGAGACGTCGTCCGCGTTGCGCGCCATTTTGGTTGGGGGAGCTCCTCTGGCGGCCAAACAACAACGCCCCCCACCAGTACTGACCTACTAAGTACGGGAAATGCGCAAGATACGTACTTACGAATGTAGGTCACCGAGCTCCCGCGGCAAAGTGACCACCTGTGCTGGCTGTGTTCTTGTGGCGGAGAAGGTCTGGCCTCGTTTTCGAGGTTTTATAGATCTTCCATCAGATCGGAATGGCTTCGTGCGGTGGGTGGCCCCAAGGGGATTCCCACATCAGCATCCGACCCACCATGAAGCTCCTTATCAACGAGAACCCGGGCGCGGAGGAGCTTAAGTGCTTCATCGCGCTCGCTGCCACTGGCGCCGCCTTCAGCGTCGGTCCGTCGGACCCAAAGTACGCGAACTGCGGCCCCCAGATCGTCGTGGGCGACAACGTCATCTTCTCGGCCAATGCCGTGGCTCGCTACTTGGCCGCGGAGGCTGATGCGCTCCAGTACGAGGACCTCGCGGTCGACGATTGGGTCGAGTGGGAGAGCCATGTGCTTGTGCCGTGGGTGAGCAAGGCTAAGAAGGCCGCAGACAAGAGCAAGCTCGGTCAGGAGCTCTCGGCGCTGCTCGAGGCCAAGGAGGAGGCTCGCGCCAAGACAGACGCGATCCAGTTTCTTTTCGGCTCGGAGCTCACGCTAGCTGACATTGTTGCGGGTGTGACTCTGCGCACGGCGCTTGAGCTTGTGCCAGCGGAGCAGGACACCGAGATGGTGACGAAGTTCCGCGCCTACGTTGCTCAGCTGTTCGGCCAGAGTGCGTTCGTGCAGGGCTCGGCGCTCCTCGCATCGGGTGGCAAGCCAGTATCGAAGCTTGACAAGAACATTCTGAGTGGTAACACGTCTCACAATGTCCTGTCGATTGTGGAGTCGATCTTCAAGGAGGCGATCGCGAACGCGTACCCAGGCCTTGACCTCCCAGCTGTCGAGGTGACGCGCACGAACACGAAGAACGCGAAGTTCGGTGACTACCAGTGTAACTCGGCGATGAACATCTTCACTGCGCTTAAGAGCACCCCAACACCAGCGAAGACACCTCGTGATGTTGCCACCGCCATCATCAACGCCATCCCGGAGAACGACATGCTCGAGCGCCTCAGTATTGCTGGCGCCGGCTTCATCAACGCTTTCTTGAGTGAGAAGTTCGTGAAGAACCGTCTCGCCAACGTGCTGAAGAAGGGCGTTTTCCCGAGCCCTGTGAACAAGAAGAAGATTGTTGTTGACTTCTCGTCTCCAAACATCGCCAAGGACATGCACGTCGGCCACTTGCGTTCGACGATCATCGGTGACACTATGTGCCGTGTGCTCGAATTCCAGGGCCACGAGGTCCTCCGCATCAACCACGTTGGTGACTGGGGCACTCAGTTCGGTATGCTTATTACCCACCTTATGGAGGCTTACCCAGAGTGGGAGAGTGAAATGCCTGACGTTCAGGATCTTACGCAGCTGTACAAGGCTGCTAAGGCCCGCTTCGACGAAGACGAAGAGTTCCACAAGCGCTCGAAGCAGCAGGTTGTGCTCCTGCAGTCTGGTGACCCACAGTCCCGCAAGGTGTGGACGACGCTCTGTGAGATCAGTCGTAAGGAGTTCCAGAAGGTGTACGACCGCCTTGATGTGTCGCTGAAGGAGATGGGTGAGTCTTTTTACAACCCAATTATTCCAAGTGTGCTTGAGAAGGTGAAGGCGAAGGGAATCATGACCGACAGCAACGGTGCGCAGGTTGTCTTCACGGATAAGTTCAAGCAGCCATTCATCCTCGTGAAGAGCGATGGCTCGTACCTCTACGGCACCACCGATATTGCAGCTCTCTGGTACCGCCTGCACGAGCTCAGGGCGGACCGTCTTCTCTACTACACGGACTTCTCGCAGAACGATCACTTCAAGCTGCTCTTCGAGGTGGGTCGCATGTCGGGCATCTACGACCCTGCTGTGCACCGCGTGGATCACGTTGGATTCGGTACTGTCAATGACGAGTCCGGCAAGCGTTTCAAGACGCGTTCGGGTGAGGTTGTGCGCCTTGTCGAACTCCTGGATGAGGCCAAGGCGCGTATGAAGGATCAGCTCCTTGCCCGTATCGAGGCCGGCCAGACGACGCTTCCACGTGAGCAGGTCGAGTTTGCGGCAGAGCGCATTGGCTACGGCGCAGTCAAGTACTTCGATCTTCGTCAGAGCCCCACTTCGAGCTACATCTTCAGCTTCGACCGTATGCTTTCGACCACGGGTGACACGGCCGTATATCTCATGTTCGCGTACGCTCGTCTGTGCTCGATTATCCGCAAGTCCGGCGTCAACATCGAAGAGCTCGTGAACAACGCCGAAAACCAGATCAAGCCGGTGCACGCCACCGAGACGGCACTTGCCACCGAGCTGCTGCAGCTTCAGGACACGATCTTGTTCGTGGACCGTGACCTCAACTCGAACCGCCTCTGCAGTTACTTGTACACGCTTTCGGAGAAGGTGCAGACTTTCGTGACTTCGTGCCGTGTCATTGGCAGCGAGGAGCAGAACAGCCGTCTGCTGCTCTGCGACGCCGCGCTCAAGGTCATGCACAAGTGCTTTACGCTGCTCGGCATCGAGCCGCTTGACCAGATCTAAGTGTAGAGCTGCCTACTACGTAGTAGTATACTTCGCCCCAAATATTGTGAGGAGCATCTTCCATCTGTCAGTCTGTAGCCAATTTTTGCGAATGTATCCACGTCGTGGCGAGCGTCTCATACGAGGCCCTGGAAAGATCGTGTCGGCATTCTCGATGCGTTAGGAGATGAGAAGTGTAGCCTTCGCACGCCAGGGTAAGAGTCCTGCTGGATCGTCCACAGTGTGGCAGCGAGCGGCCATTGGGATGGGGGGAGACTCACCTCGAGACTCAATTGGGTCGCCTAGATGGCGGATATGAGAAGCCAAGAGGTCCAACTCAGAGCATCGGCACTTCTGCTCCAGGCCGCCCTGTCTTACAGGGGCTGAGGCTCACCTCGCCGACCATCAAGGATGAACGAGGGGACGACGGCGCTGCTCATGGCGCTGCGATCCACGACCTGCCGATTGTCGAGACGACTAGGTTGCCATCATGTCCTATGGCTGCGCTTCTCGTGGTGGTGGAGCAGTGCTCGTACTCGTAGGCAACTGGGTTGGGAGTTCTACCATTCCGTGTTACTGTAGTTTATCTCTACTTCTTACGTTTGCGTCTATGTCCAAAAAATGCAGCTCTAAAAATTCACATGCAGGGTGAGAATCACAAATATGTACACACATGCAGCTCTATGTGAGGCACGAGTGAGCTGGCGCGGTGCCCCGATCGCGCGGTCGAGGCACCTTAGTGGGTTGGTACATGCGCACCGCTCTCCATGTCGAGGATCGACGCATCGGAGAGGATAAAGCGCAGGGAGTAGGCCGAGATGTCCGATGGGCGACCGCCCTCATCGTCCTGGTCATCGCCACTGCTGCTGGCATCTTCCATCTCTACATCGAGCATGCTCTCATCAACTGGGCTCGAGGTCTCTGGGTGTGGCTGCACAAGCGCGGCATCAGCAGGCGTGCACTGGAGGTCGCTTGGCACATGGCCGCCGACGATCTCGAGGTATTCGTCCGTAAGCTGCTTGATACGAAGGCGAATGCGCTGGGCCTGGTCACCCTCTGGGATGTGTACGAGGAACTTGCAGAGCTGCTGAATCTTGACGAGCTTGGCCGAGACCTGGCGGTATGGCCAGCGGGCGATGTTGCGCTTGCGGCAGACTCGCTTGATCACGGCCTCGCAGGTGCCGAGGCGGCGTGCAGCCTCGCGCAGAGGCAGGTGGTAGTACTTCTGGAGCTCTGAGACTTCAAAGTCCACAGCAGAGCTGCCGGCGCGCTCGCGGGGCGTGGATGGGGTGGAGAAGTGCATGCTCTGGGCTGGGAGGACGTCCATGCTGGATGTGGCTCTGAGAATCAGATGTGGAAGGTGGGAGGCAAATTGCGGAATGAACCTTCCCGAGAGCGGCTCACCATGCGCTAAGAGCCGCTCGAAGGCGCTCATACTACACACGGGTAGCGCATAACAGGAGGACGAGGCACTGCTCAAGTCGTCCCATCGTGAGAACGCAAGGTCGTGAAACAACTACACTTGAAGATGGTGTCATGACGGCAGGCCCGTCTCTGGGCATCCTGTCTGGCTGCAAAAACGAGCCAGTGTCGCAGAGACTCTGGAGCCTTCAGTGACGGAGAGCTCCAGGAAAAGCTGTGTGAGGCATGAGCCGATCCACGGAAGGTTGGGGCATGGCGGACAGACTGGGCCGATGACGTGCGTCATGGGCGCTATGGGCGCGGCGGGGGCTGGACGTGTTTCATGGTGGGAGCCGCGGTCGTTTGCTCGCGTTGAAGCAAGCTATTTGGCGGCAGGAACGCGCGCGGCGGTGCTGCTGCTGGGACTGCGGTGTGAACGCCGTCGCCGGATCGCCAGCTCACTGGCCCAGAAGTGCCAACAGAGGGAGGAGGTGAAGAAGGCCAATGCGACGCGCGAGGAGGAGTATGTGTGGACACCTGTTGGACTGGACGCTGGCTCGGGCCGGCTCCGTCAGCCAGGCCGATGGCGAGTGCTCGGTCCCAAACTCTCATGCACTCGCGCGTAAACCCGTCCGTTGTGGGTGCCTAAAGTACAGTGGCGGGAGGGGAAGGAGATCGCGACACCACGGTAGTCGGTTTGACATGTGTCGTCGACTCGACGGCATGAACCTCGTGATGAAGATGGCAGCTCCTCCACCGGGCTGCTAGACGAGCCACTCACGGGTAGAGAGAGAAGATCGCGGCGGCATGGAGAGATTGAGAACATGGGTGGAGCTGTCGGTGGTGCTCGAGCAGCAGAGCACCCACGATGCGTGCCGGATGGAGCCACGACGCAACACCAAGGCAGCTCTGAGCTCGGGAAAACCTACACTTTCGACAGTGGGACTGCCGCGCGACCCCATGACGCCATGGTATGTAGCTACTGCTGCGCTGCTCCGCGGCGCACGCCACCCCGTGGGCATTCAATTGCATTGCAATGTGTCCGATCGCGCGTGGACGGACAGCTCTCCGGTCAATCGATGCTGGTCGTCGTGGCAAGACACGCGGCGGGGCAAGTCTCCAATGAAGTGGAAACAGATCCTACCTTTCTGTCACGAATGTCACGGACAGACTAGGCAGCGATCAGACTTCGAAGACACGGGCATCCTCGCATGAGTGAAACAGATCACGTCGCACAGAGAGAGTAAGAGAGAGAGGGAGAGTTGCCTCGATCTCCCGCTCAGCATGTGACGCTCTCCATGACCCCGAAGCGGACGAGCAGCTCCGCACCGCGAGCAGAGCGACAGGGGACGCGAGGGTCCTCCTTCTCGCCGCCCTTTTTCTAACGAGCACGACAGCATCATGCTGTTGCATGGGCCCCACAGCACGCTTGAAGAGACGCCGCGTCCGTTGGTATCTCACCGTGGATCAGAACAGAGTCGATGGATGTCTTCGTTGACTTCCGCTTTCTTTTTCCATCTCGCTATTGTACCTAGGTTGGTGAATCCAGAGAAACATCATGCCGTGCCGGTACGTCAGCCAGGCCGACGTCCCGTCAATCGACGACACGCCGCTTATCCGTCCGCGCGTCCATCTGCCGCCGATCTCAGCCAGACGCCAGCACGTGTCGCGCGTGACTCGGAGGAGCGCTCGCCAGCAGCCAGCAGCCATGACGCTGACGGACGCGCTAGTGACGCCCATGTCCAGCACATAGGTGTCTTCAATATGGGATGCCCCCGGCTCTCTGTCTCGTCTGCTCGAGTGGAGGGAGTTCCTTGTGTCGTTCGATCGTGACGACCCGACGATCCCTCGACACTTGTTAGACCAACAGCAAGAATACCTCTCTATTTTAATGTCAAATTCAGTATACTCCTGCAAAACCTGATACCGAAGCGGCGTGTCCAGGGATGGAGAGGCGATGATGACGCGTAGTCGACGGACCCGCTCGCCGCGTACACCGTCGTCATGAATCATGCTGCGGCACGCAATGGGTGATAAAGGGAGGCGCACGAGCAGCTCTTCGCCTCTTTGTGCTGAGCCGCTGGATGCACGATGGGTGCGCGTGTGGCGTCAGCGACATCCGGCGATACACACGAAAAGGTGGGCTCGTTGTTAGCCATCGACGGTCAAGAGCTCTTGGAGGTTGAATCTCGCAACGAACTCGGACGCCACATCGTGATCCTGGTGTATCAGAATGCAATCCCACAACATGTAAGCCACAACTGGTCAGAACCTACACCACCATGAGCTCCGATGCGGAACCGTGCAGCAGGATCTGGGGCGAGTGACTCACCTTACACTTGAACGTCGTCTGGAAGAACTGTCTAGTAGTCAGGAAGATAAACTCACCGAGGAAAAACACGTCTGTGCCCAGCTGGTAGCCGTAGAAGTACGCCTGCATTACATTGTCTCTCGCCTCGATGGCGACGACGTGAAAGCCGTACATCTTCAAGTGCGCTTCAACGGCCGGGCGATGAGGCTGGCTACTAGTTGGACACGAGAATGAGCCGCTGTACGGAGAAAACGATATGTGAGACGACATGGCGATGGCGAGAGAACGAAAAGTGTGCGTACGTTGTCTCAGACATTTTCCACAACCGCCAGAAATCTGGCAATGGTAGTCGTGGATGTGGGTCCATCAAGAACACAGGTGATGCGTAGGGAATGAGGTCAGGTCGCGATATGTCGCTAGATGCCATGAATCCGTCAGCAGCGGCTGCGTGTGGAGGTGTTGAATTTGCTGGAACTTCTTCGAGAGGAGGTGCACTCGATCCAGCTACGCGCGGCGACACAGCTTGTGTCTCATGCCGCATGGACAATCGAGACGATTGTTGAGACGACACGTTGACTCTGGATGGCCTTGGACTTCTGGTCGTTCGAGCATGTGATAACCGGGGTGAGCGAGTCCTACTGCTCCTTGGTGATGCTGCTGGAACCACGACAGAGCGTCTATCTCGACGCTGTTCTTCGTGATCTTCCTCGTTGTTGTCGTCGTCGTCATAATCTTCGACCACCTCATACAGTTCGATGTCTTCATCGTTCAGAGGCTCGTCGTTAGCTTGATTTTCGCGAATGCTGCGTTGGCTTCGACGCTTCTCATGCATGAACTCGGCACTGAAATATTCATCTGCTTGGCTGGCCTTGCGATGAACGGTTCTTAATAGCCACGGCATGACTACTAAATGAATCTACGAGTACACACAATCAGTGAAACGCTATTCGCAATGACAGCTGAGATTCTTACGCAAAGAATGGTAAGTGTGATGACGTAAATGATGTTGATGTCTGAGCTCACAATATCTCGGATGTCAACGACCCCAAACGCTTTGAGCAAGCTGAAACCGAGCCAAATAGCTATGGAGATCTGTCAGCACCAGCATCTGAGGGGGAGAATGCACAGCGTACCTGCAGCGCACGATGCAAGGCCAAACAGGCTGTATAATCTCAAGTGCATAACTAGACGATTCCCATCTCGTTGCATGCGCCTCCAGTGCCCATCAATGTAAAACCCATGGAAACTGAACAGCATCGCGATTCCACCATAGATAAAGTAAATGTCTTTCACGGCAACATGCATGGCAGTGCGTCGAAACTTGTTTACTTTTTTGTGCGAAACAGCAACGATCTAGCCACAGATCAATTCTCAGCTCTGAACGGGCAGGCGAGATAAGCATCATAGTTTCGACGTACGACACCAAGAATGAGGGAATTAAGCGCGGTGAGGCCAATAAAGATGCCCAGGATAATGAGGCGTCGTCGAATCTTCTTCAGGATTGATCGCTTGCTACGTAGGTACTCCTCCATACTGATTTCGACGACTGCTGGACCGCGGGTATCATGACGGAAGTTCTGCATCAATGCTTAGATAGTGTTCATTCACCAGCATAACATGCACGTACACCTGGTCGCATCATGGAGGATGGCATCCTGATCCAAGGTGAAGGTGCAAGTCTGGCGTTGCTGCTGATCCAGAAATGCTCTCAAATGCATGGTGAGCATCACCGAGGATCACGTAAAAATAGGAAATCAGAGAGACGATTATCACAGGTGCAAAACATTATCTATGAATGTGAATTTGTAGATCGATTATGCATTCTACTTCTTGGCTTCAATGATCTTGACCTTGCGCTTACTCTTCGATCGCGAGTGGTTCTTTTCAATCAGGTTTCGCTTGTGAAGGCTGTCAAAGCGATCCAGAAGCGGGTTGCCCTTTGGCTTCATCGTACGAAGACTACCGGTCAGCTCGTCAGACAGCAGAACAGGCGTGTCACGCGCGATCTTACTGCAAACCGAAGAACAAAGATTAGATATGTTATAGCCATGTCAGTTCAAGATCAACAGCAATACGCACGTCTTCTGTCGGCCAATCTTGACGAGGGGTTCCTCCTCGAGCTTCTGCTCGGCCAGAACCTTCTTCAGCTCCTTCTTCTGCTCTGATTCCTTCTCCTCCTTGAGGATGTCATTGAGAATGTGGTTGGCACTGAGCAAGAGAGATGGAATCGTCAGCACTGCTCTTCCAAACAGCACTCAATAACCATGAACAACGCACGAGTTGATTTGCTTCAACAACGACTTTTCGCTGCGCTTCGCCTTGTGCTCAAGCTCCATTTGTTTATGGCGGGCACGCTTGTTGCGTTGAGTCTGGGTCAACTTCTCGCGCATTCGGCGCTATAACAGGGTCAGAACAAAATTTAGTGTCAACACCGTGCTCGAATGTGCCCATGAATGCACACACAACTAACCTTCTTGGAGGAGCCAATAGTCTCGTCGTCTTCGTCCTCACTCTCTTCATCAGAATCACCCGTCTTGATGAACTGCAGCGTTTCCTCCGACAGACCCTTAGCGACCGGCTCAACAGCCTCCTTCTTCTTCACTTCCTTCTCGAGTTCCTCAGCAACAGCCTCAGCCAAGACGTCCTGGTGCGACTCGAAGTCGGGGTGGTACGACTGGCCAGGCTTCGGCACCGCGACCTTCTGCACCTTGTGCTTGGTCGAGGCCACACGCTTGGGCACTGCGACCTTCTTGATCACGGCAGGCGCAACATACTCATCAAGCTCAGAGAGCTTCTTGTCCTGAGGCACAACACCAGCAGCCCCCCAAAGCGGTGCTTCCTCTTCCGTGCTTGACTTCTTGCTCTTCTTTGGAGCATTCTGCTGCTGCAGTTGCTGCAGCTTCTTCACCCGCTCAGATTCGAACTTGTTGACCTTCTCCGGGATGAACTTGTTGGACTTGACCACCGGGTCCTTTTGCTGCAGCTTCTGCTTCTTGTTGAGCTTGCCACCCTGGGTATCAATCTGGAACAGCTCCTCGCTCGCGACGTGCTCCAGCTTCTGTGCGTCAGCATCCTCGCGGATGCTCTGCTCCACCTGCGCACCAATCTCCTTCACGCGCTGTTGCAATCGTCTCTTCCGCGCCATCGTGTCCTTCAGTTCCTCAATGCTCCCGCAGCCTTTCAACCACCACCAGCTCCACACTTCTGTCCTGGTCGAGCCAAAATAATGCCCCCTGACGGAGGTACTATTCATCGTGCGAACTCTCTTGCTGGAGCATACAAAATCACATAACAGAGGGAAGCACAGACGGCTGTCACAAAAAGGAGGGGGGTTGAGGACTCCCGGAGGGACCTCATTAGTAGCCCCCACTAGTCCTGTGTGAGTGCGAATCCACTTCGTCGTCCATGACACAGGCGGCCGACGCAGCCATTCTCTAGCCAGCATCGCGACAGAGATGGCGACGGTCCCACGAGATGCGCGGCTTGGGCAAGACGCCGACCGGCGGCAGAGCGACGGACAGAGCGTGCTGTCCCCACGCGGCAACGGCGCGAGGTCTGGAGTCGACGCTCGGCAGCGTGTGATGAGCTTCACGACGGATGACCTGCCGTCGAGCACCAAGCCCCTGCTGCCGCCCAAGAAGCCATCACAGGGTCTGATGAATGGTAAGCTCTCACTTCCTGCGGGTCTCAAAGAGC
>KE463880.1:89819-101414 GCA_000387445.2 Pythium aphanidermatum DAOM BR444 | reverse complement strand
CGTGGACACAAGTGGAGGTTAAGAAGGAGCCGAAGCCAGCAGCAGACCCAACGGAGGAAGATCCGTCGGCTGTTTCGAGCTCTCATTTCTTTCAGGCGACGTATCGTGATGAATATCACCCTTCTCGGCCCAACAGCTACGAGGCTTTCTGTGAAGAACGAACTGCCAAGCAAAAGTTGGAGCAAGTGAAAAGGGATCTTGAACGCCGACAGCGAGAGCAAGAACGCGAGGTATGAATAGACGCTGCACTGGAGGCATGCGTGGTGTTGCAGCTGATGGCATGTATTTGTACTTGTAGGCCAAGCGAGAACGTGAGCAGTTGGTCAAAGAAGTCACGGAAGGGAAGGCACCGTCGATTGCGCTTCCAGTGTCGGCTGGTCGAGGAAGAGGAATGACAGTGCCAGCTTGGATGAGAAAGAAGATGTACGTGCATCAAAAATGGCGCATTTGACGCGAAACAGACTAAAGCGCGTGTAACTCTTGGTGGCAGTGAGGAGACTGCAGCGAAAGGTCCTCAGCCGAATGAATCAGTCAACCATGGAACAGAATCTGAACAGTTCGACGACGCACCACCAACAATGGGGCTCGGATTTGCATCAGCGCATGGTGGTGATAGCGGCCAAGCTCCAGCGTTCATATCATCGACAAAAGCAGAACGTGATGAGTTTGGGAGAAACATAGGCCACCGCAGCCGAAGCCCAGTTCGCGGGAGCCGGGGTCCTGATCAGCGAAGAAGTCGCAGCCGAAGTCGGGACCGCAGCAGGCGAGGAAAGTCTCGCTTCGATCAAAGGCTTTCCACTGGTTCAAGCAATCCAGCTCAATCAGGATGCGTCGTTCTACTTGAGGTTCGTTGCACTCCAGCGTCATTGTCTTAATGTCGTGATTCTAATATCCCACCTTGATTGCTAGAACATGGTTGGCCCAGGAGAGGTAGACGACGAGCTTGAGGCCGAAGTAAAAGAAGAGTGCACGTCCAAGTACGGCTCAGTGAAGAAATGCGTCATGTACGAGATGCATGGGCGCGTCACCCCAGAAGAAGCAGTACGAATCTTTGTCCAGTTTCAAAACCCAGCGCACGCAAAGCAAGGTTCGTACTTCGTTATCATCATGAACGCTAGTTTTCTGACAACACGAATGGTAGCTGTGGACGGTCTCAACAGCCGTTTCTTTGGTGGTCGCCGCGTGAAGGCATCGTTCTACGATGAAGAGTATTTTGCACGGCAACGCTTTGACATATAACTCACATGTCAATGACGAGGTTGACGACACTGAATCTCTTTATTATTGATCTCTTCCTTTAGGTCTAAAATGGCGCATTTTCTTACTCCGACTCGGCGATGACGACCGCAATCGAGATAGCAACAAACATTGCATACAAGACCAACAGCGAATAACAAAGCCGGGGTCGGTACCGGAATCGGTCGCATGCGGCAAAAACAAGGTTCAGTACTAGACTGGCGAAAAGAAAACCGAATCCGACGTAGACAAGTGCGGACGGACTCCCCATGGAGATTGGCCCTCGGGAAACAATCGCAATGGTGAGTGCTAACCCAATGCCCACGAGCAGGTTGAACATCGGCCCGGCGAAGCACCCAGCAAATGCCATCGTTGGAAACCCATCTCTTGCAATTGAAGTGTTCGAGACCAAGTCTCCAATGGAGTTTCCCCAAGCGAGAACCTGATGGAAAACAGCAGAGCCGATCGTAAGTGACTCTCACCTGCTAAAGTGAGACAAGTGAATGATGCGCACCGAGACTCCGAGAACGGAATTTGAAATGCCGAAGAGACTTCCGAGAACTTTTAGCAGGGCCAATACCTGAGGTAAGACAACCGTCAGCTCCAGTTGGGCGGATTCCTACCAACGCGAGGACTTACCTCGTTCGCAATATTCATTATCCAGATCACCGACATGATGAATCCAAGGCAGATATACGGGGCCAAGAACAAACCCTCAGGTGGTGTTATCGGAGATGCTGTGAAGTAGACGAAGACGCTTCCTGCGCCTCCTCCAGCGATGATGGAAACAGCGAAGCCAATGTCTCGGATAGGGTTCAGCTCAAAGATAGAGATCCCTATGATGAGCACAGCAGCAGGAGGGCATACCATTGCGAAGCTTTTGTCCCAGGTTTCATCATCTATCAGAGGAATCGTCAGTCGACGAATGAACGTTGTACTCAACTCCAGAGGGCTCCATATGTAGCGCTCGAAGACTTGATATGTGACTCGAAACCATCGGAAGATATACCGATCCCACGCTGAAATGGCCTCCACAATCTCAACTGTCGCGGCCCTTTCACTTGCATCAACTTCGGCTTCTTCGACCTCATCACCAGTTTCACTGACACTCGAAAACTCAGCAATCCCGCTCAGCTCATGGTATCCTCGAGTCCACCGTTTTGCTGTGAGATTGAAGTGGGCACTCATTTGTGTTGACTCCCAAGCGGTACGCTTTCGAGATCGCTTTCGTGTGCGGGCGAGTGAAGGGATACACACAGAAGCTGGTCGCTTAACGGTGGTCAGTTGTCGCCAGAGTAAGGGTGCGCTCTCTCGTGGAGACGGTGTATCATACCCAGAGTCCTGCGAGAAATGCATGATAAGTTCCGTTGCTATGACCACCATCCTATATCTATCTAAAACGCACCAAGAGTTTTCCCGTTTTTGGTGTTGGTGCTGATGTCTTTCGAAAGAGAGGAGGGGCTTGGAGCGACGATGATGAGTCTTCCGAATCGGAAGGTGATGTGTAATTTGGTATCCGGAAGACATCGTAAGCTTTGATTATCTCTGGCCCAGATGAACTGGCATGGTCGTCAAGACTGGAAACACTGTGGCATGAACTCGATCGCGAAGACGAGGAAAAGTAGTGTGGCAAGTGCTTCAACGTCTCGTAGTTCTCCAGCTCTTCGAAGTCACGACGAACGAGATGATAATAGAGTCGAGCGATTTTGGAATCAAACAAGATTGTGATCACGTAGCAGGCGTAGATCGCCAAGAAACCAAGCGCCTCTGCAAGACCTACCTGGTCACCGAAATCCATGTCAGTGACGCAGTTAATACTGTGCTATCTACGCAGAAGCTACCGCACCGTTCCATTGAAGAAGACGAAACAGAAATACGCGATCGCGACGAGGTAGAACAGCACATCACGAATAAACTTGCGCGGGATGAGCTGGTCCTGGTCTTGAGAGGCCAACCCGACCGATGCTGCAATGACAGTGGTGACTAAGAGCCCACCACCGAGGATCGATGCGACTGCCATTTTCGGTGTCGCTGTGGAGAAGGCCGCGATGTTGGAAAACACATCCGGGGAGCCATTACCGAAGCTGAGAAATGTGACACCAGCGATATCGGGAGGGATTCGGTACTTTTCCACGATCGCCTGTTATCACGAATACAACATAAGCACCGCCATGCAACAACACGAACAATGAAATGCAACAAACCTGAAGCACGGGACAGAAGAAGGAATCGGCTGTGGAGCTGAGCAAGTAGAGAAGCACAACAAGGAGCAGCACGAGCACAGTGCGCGCGAGAGGCAGTGAGTCTCGCAGCGATGTGCAGTAAACGAGGTGCTCGTAGTCGAAAAAGCTGCTCTTCTCGCTCCTGTCGTCGCCTACACAGTGTGGATGCGAGGCGGAGGCCAAGTCGGTCGTCTCACGCACTGCACTCAGCTGAGAGGCCTCCAGTCCACGCAGCGACTGCGACCAGTGCGCCAGACAGCAGAGCACGACTGTCGCGAGCGCGAGTTGCAGCGGACGCACGAGCGAGGGAGTCATGAGGAGTGCAGGAAGAGGAGGAGGAGGAAGTGGGGCGTCGGTGGTGGCGCGCGCCTGAGTCTCTGCTGACATGATGCAGTTCAACCTATCAAGGACTAAAAAAACGGGCATGGCGCATCGGGTTCTGGAAATATGGCTGGCAGTGAAAAACCACACCACTATGATAGTAGAAGCGGTGTCTCAGTACCCTTCAAAATGGATGGGTACCACAGACACCTGGTGAAGGTGATACTGTGCCACGTGTGACGCTTCGTTGTCAGGATATGGGTTCGCTTTTTTTTCTGGCGGCGCCGGCGTCGTTTGGGCCGCCGCGATGACATCACCCAGCTGGGTTCTGATGCATTGCGCCACAGTCTATCGTGGCTAGCGTCACGGATGCTTGCGTAGTGCCCTGTCGCAGACACAACACTGCGGGAACTTCCTACAAATTCCAAGTGTCAGAACGATCCTGGGCGACTAAGCCATCCCGTCGGTGGCGGAAGAGGTACTTTCATCCGTTGGCTTTTTCCTGAGCCGTATTTTTGACGCGCGCCTCCTGACGTTTGGACGGCGGCCGCCACCGTGCCAACTCCCTCGCATGGCGCAAGCGGCCGCACAAGATCTCGCTCATTCTTCGCCAAGAAGCATGGCACCACGACGCCGCCGCTCATCGCACGCGCGCCCTCAGCCACAGGCGCCGCCTCAGGCGCCCCAGGATCATGTAGAGAGTATCTCGTTCGCTTGTGGCGGCTGGCTCAAGATGTATCTCTTTGGCGTGGCGAAGGCACTGCAGGAAGCTGGCGTGGATCGCGATGCACGCGTCATTGGATGCTCGGCAGGAGCTCTTGCGGCCACGGCGCTTGCGCTTGGTTGCAACTTTGACCACATCCGCAACTATGTCGTGGATGAGGTCGTCCCACGTGCCCACGAGTCGTGGTCAGGGCCATTCCAGGTGCGATCGTACCTGCAGGCGACATTGCAGGCTGTAGGCCAGCTACATCGATATGAAGATTTGAACAAGATGGCTGGCAAGCTGACGGTTGTCTACAGCTCACTTTCTGCGTGGGCGTCCCGTCGTATCACGAGCTTCGACTCTGAGGAACACCTCCAGAAGAGTTTGTTGGCGTCGTGTTGTGCGACGCCGATCGCTGGTATGCCCTTCAAGCTGAAAGGCGAGTGGGTGATGGACGGTGGTCTGCTTGATTTCCAACCGGTCATTGACGCTAAGACCATCACTGTTAGCCCGTTCTACTGCACGTCGGCAGACATCAAACCGTCTCGATACGTGCCAATGTGGTGGGCGCTCTACCCGCCCACGCAACGCGATGTCGAGTGGTTGTTCGACCTGGGGTATGAAGATGGACTCAACTGGGTCATCAAGAATAACCAGATTCCTCGCGGCGTGAACATCAAGATTCCGACAAGAGGCGCCTCGTACGACGGGCAGTGGACGACTACGGTTGGCCGTGTGATCGGCTATCGGGGCATCGAAAGCCGAGTTCTCGACGTTCTTTTCGTGACGCTATTTGTGTGCCTGTGGAAGCCGCTAGCATTCTTGCTGTTGTACTTGGAGCTCTATCTCCATGCCATTGTATCTGGCGGCAAAGCGGCACTTTTCGGTGCTGCTGCGAAGCTCATGTTTTCATGTGTGGTCCTACTTGCTACCATGACAGTCCTCGCAACTCACAGCTTTCAAGAAACGCTCATGTTCATGGTTGGGCTGCTTGGGATGGGTATCTTCCTCGGCATTCTCGTCTTGCTCTCGGGCGGTATTCATGAAGCCGCCAGTGTTGCGTCCAAGGACTGGAAGAAGTGTCGTGCGTGTCTACGCAATATCACAAGCCTCTCACTTTTCCTGAGGTCGCTCCCAGTCCTCGGTTCGTCCATCCAGATCAAGCGTCACGAGTATTTGC
The DNA here is from genome assembly GCA_000387445.2 of Pythium aphanidermatum DAOM BR444. Taxonomy (NCBI): domain Eukaryota; phylum Oomycota; class Peronosporomycetes; order Pythiales; family Pythiaceae; genus Pythium; species Pythium aphanidermatum. The sequence goes on along the minus strand of KE463880.1, from coordinate 95,749 downwards.
TTGAGCACTCTCTTGTGTATCGCCTCGCGCTGCATTTCGTGTAGGTGACCTTGATCAAATATCATATTATTTTTGTATCTTTTGAATGATGTCGTGGTTCTACATGTTCATCTAGAACTCGAGTGACTGATGCCTTTGCGAACGATACAAATGTTTCCACAGCATACTGGAGCAACCACAATGTTCTATTTCTCCACATTGATAAAGTACAAGCTACACATTCCAGTGAACACCAACGCCTCACGCATGTGGACGACACTCAGACACTAGCGATGTGCCCTAGAGAATTGTTGAACTCCGCGTAGATCTCACGGATGGCAAGCCCCATCGACCGAGTTTCAAGAACGACGAGCGAGTGCGAGGCGTCATCATCGACATGCTCTTGCGGCCGACTTCACTGGCTTCCTGCGCATCGTTATCCATTTCAGGCGTGACTGTGACCTTCCGGATCGTCATGTCCAGGTCTTGGGTAATCTTCAGCTCGAAACGATACATTTGCATCGTCATCCGCAGCACGGAAAATTCGTCATCGCTATCGGCAATAACGACGCCCTCGCGCCAGTTGCGCCGCCGCCACATGTAAAATGCACGAATCCAATCCCGCATTACGTTTTCGGAGGAGGCGCTCAGCACGATCGTGCTGCGCTTGAACTGGTGGATCGAACGCTCCGTGTCATGAATTGAGCGCACAGGGCAAAGCTCAAGAACGAATCGGTGCGGGTTGGGAGAGTTCTTCACCGGACGCGCGACAACTCGATGGCGGGTCATTGAGAACTGACCGAGCCATTTGCCATTCTTCTTGGAGTAGTACTGGAGCAGACCATTCTCGAGCTCGAAATACACAGGGTCTGCGTATCGGCCAGTGTCGTGGAGCAGGAGGAAGCCTTCGTAGTCCGCCATCGTGGGAGCTTTACTGTAGCTGTCGGTACGAATTGTCAGTCCGCGACTCGTGTTGTTGGACGCGAGATTGGAAGTGCCACTCGCGCCGTCGCGCAGTCGTCCGGACGACTGAGGGCCGTCGCATGTGCAAAGGTGTGGGAGATCACCAGTAACACATGATTAGGAGGGGCTCTACACTGGAAGCCAGGCGCAAAAGGTGAGGCAGATGTCCTCCATGGACGACCCGCAGTCACCGGACACCAGCAGGCCATGGACAGCGAGGCATCGGGGGGAACCTCGAACTGACTATCAGCCTTATTTTAATGACCAAATGCTCGTTATTCACCTCCTATAATTGTATATTGAATACAAATTGCCTAACGGAGAGGTCACTATAAGCAGGTGATGTTGGCAAAGAGCGGGACCACAGAAGGGCCAGGGGACGCGAACAGCTCCGCTGTTTGCCTGGCGAGTCCTGGACAGTAAGGTGACACGTCTCTATTGTATGTGGATGAGAAGAGTGCTTCGCATGCACATGCTGAGGGAAGCAGAGGTCGACCAGTCAAATCATGTGTGCATCACACTGATCCCTGCAGTGATTTTCTCTCATCAACATCAACTCATTGTACACTGCTCAAAATCGTGGGACTGTTTGGTGCTCTATGCAGCTCCAGCGCTGCTGCAGCTCTTTGATGCCCAGTCTGATCGACGTGCGCCATGGGACCTACACTTGAAGCGAGCGCGCGACAGCACTGAAGCGACTGGCTATCGGTGCCTTCGCAGGTCGCAGAATCGCAGCCCATCAGCGATGACCTCACTCCATTGGTGCATGGGAACTCTTGCTGTCCATCGTACCGTGGCACCTCCTCTATGGAATATCTGAACGATCCCATTCGTCAACTCGAGAGGTTCAGTGCAATGCGCGAGTCAACCCATCGTCAAACGTGCTATTCTCAAGACCAACTCAGCAACTCTCTAACTACATATCCTTCCTTAAAAATATACACAACACCGAGTTTATTCGAGGCATTCCATGTCACCTTCTACCTCTCATCAGGAAATCCTCGAAAATGGATTTCTACCAATCACCACTCGCTTTCACCATGCCGTCACTGGGTGAGCACTGGCATCATCTCATCTCATACGGCCCCCACTGTACTGTGCTGTGGTGTCGACTCGACTGCATTCCGCGTCACCGCATCCCATCGCATCGGCCGCATTCTCCTCTCTGGCTCGGCGCTGCCTCTCGCGGATTGTTCTTCGCAAGTCGACAGCTCGTCGGAGACTCGCTGCCCTTCCTCTTCCGCTCCGCTCCGGTCCTCTCCGCCTTCGCCTTCTCCATTTCCGTCGCTGCCGACTGGCCGACGCAGAGCCCGTGGGATCACCTGACACAAGTCTCCACGGCGCTCGCGTACGACTGAACTTCTCTTGGCCTCACACCCCGTCCGCTCCTTTGCCTACTCGCGGTCGACGTGTTCTCTCCAGCTGGTAATTATAGCGGCAGGCAGTGCGGGAGAAGCAAAGTGAGAACTCACGTGCTCTTGGTCTCTGTGGCAGAAGAACAGCACCGCGATCTCCACATTCACTAAGCTCTACTACTCGCTGGGCGCCGTATCTCCGCTTCCTGGATGTGTCCAGGACCCTCAGCCCCGACTACACCCATGAGTGCCCCGCGTATGCGTACGGACGCAGCCAAGCGTAGCCGCCACTACTCGTTCTCGTCGGCATCAACGACCTCAACGAGCTGGTCGGGCAGCGTTGCGCCGCATCGCGACAGCGTCTCAGGTCGGTGGATTGAAGACTCAGAGTGCAATGCGTGCCGCAAATGCGACCGCGCGTTCACCCTCATGAACCGCCGCCACCACTGCCGTATCTGCGGCCATATCTTCTGTAACTCGTGCTCGCGCACGCGTATCATGTTCGCGATGACACCGAGTGAGATGCCCAAGCGTCAGCGTGTGTGTGACCCGTGTGCCTCGCATGCACAGAGTAACGCTATTCTGTACGACATTGATGATGTATCCGAGCGGATCTCGCACTTTTCCGAGGCCAGCTCGGCCGACTTTGTCATGGATTCCAAGACGACCGAGGTCGTGACTGTCCCTGCACTCGTGGGGCCAAGTATCAACTTCATGCTCGCATCGATGGTATGCTTCGCCGCGTCATTCTGGTTCCTCAAGGACGAGGTTTCGTCTACGAACCCGGCCATTTGGATTCTTCTTGCGGGCTTCCTCAAGAACCTTTACGAGCTCTTGGTGTCTCTTCGTTTTGGTGGTCAATCAGTTGATCAGCAACGCACAGAGATTGACAGCCACCTCGAGCTCAAGAAGTCGTCCCATGCAGCCGAGCACAAGCGTGCTTCTCGCCCCGCCGCGGCTGCCAGCGAGCCGGTACCGAGCCTCGATGACAATTTGCTTGACCTGAGCCCGGTTCAGAAGACGGAGATGCTTGCTTCCGCCCAGAAGACTGTGGACACGCTTTGGGACATCGCAATGTCCCAGGACAACTGGACCCCTGAGGAGAATGCTTTCGAGATCGACAACGTTGTCCTCCATTCTCGCGACGGTAAGCCTGCACGCATGTACAAGTGTGAGGCCGAGTTCGACCTGTCGCCAGAGGAGCTCTTCGACATTCTTCACGGTCAGTTTGAGACGAGCAGCACCTGGAATGTGACTGCTGCGGACAACAAGATCCTCCAGAAGCTCAGCGATGAGACAGATATTGTGCATATCACTTCGGCCCCAGCTCTGAACGGTATGATTTCGAGTCGTGACTTCATCAACACGCGTACGTGGTCCAAGAAAGATGGTGGGTACATCATTGCAAGCAACTGCGCTGGCAAGGACATTGTCAAGCCTGTCAAGGGTGTGACTCGCGGTGAGAATGGCGTGACGGGTTTCGTCATCCTCCCCCACGAGTCATCGGCATTCAAATGCCGCTTCGTCTGGATTCTGAACTGTGACATCAAGGGGTTCTTCCCTGGTAGTCTTATCCGCAAGGGTTCCATCAGTGAGCTCTGCTGCTTTGTGCGCAACCTGCGTCGCCATCTCGCCGCCACCATGGGAAGTGTCGGCAACGAGGCCACGCCGTGATGCACGAACACTTAACCAACTGCTGAAGTACCATAGAAGTTAATACTCAACTCCTCACCCCGCCCTATCGATCGTAGATGGGGCACTCCTTCTATCCCACGGCGAGTGGCCGTCCAACTTATTTTCACTCACAAGCCAACGACTAGAAACAAGCTCGTGCGTACAGCAGCCATTCCGTTTGTCTTGCAATTTATTGATTCTATTTTTCCTCTACTTGTCTGCTTTCGCCTCCCCGGCATCCTTCCTTCGCCTCCACAACAGCATCTGCCGCGACTTTCGCATTTGATTTGCTCCACAGTGGACGAGGCGGCACTAAAACCGCCGATTTTGGCTTGAGTGTCGACTCGGGGCCAGAGCTCAGGTCGCGAGGACTATTGATGACTTTCATGTCGTCAGTTGCCTCAATCAACCCAAGCGTTCCTGCCCGGAATGCTGCACTCTTCTTCTCGTCTTCGGCTTGGCTTACCGTGGATGGGTCCCAGTACCAGTGCGTTATTCGTTCCCACGTCCACTGTGATACTTCCATGCCTGTTAGCCTCCACGCCTTCTCATATGCAGCGAGTGTGACCTTTTCGGTGCCTTCAAGATCCATTGCGACGTCCAAAAGCGTATCCACGACATCCTCTTTCATGAAAATCAGGTGCACAATGTCTGGAATAGACATTTTCTTGGAGAAGGCAGCTCGCTCCTGAGCCTTCTCGGCCTCTTTTTCGCTGAGTTGCTCCCATGTGGACATAACGATCGCCATGAACACGTTCAGCATTAGAATGCAGAACACGACGTTGGACGAGTAGATAAAGATGGCGCTCAAGTAACCACCAGCATCATAGATCGGTCCAGGGTCGTACAGCCCAAAGTTGAGTTCAAACACACGGAAGAGTGCACGCGGAAAAGTTGACCACTCTGGAAAACTGAGCCCATAGAGCATGTGACCTGCAAACGTATAGCCTACGATCACTGCCAAGTAAATCGGAAGGAAGGAAAAGACCTCAGGCATTGCGCCGTAGACGCTATACATCAGTCGACGACCTCCATTAGTCACTTGGAAATATTTCAGTGTACGAGCTGTGAGTAGGAGAACGTTGCAAATATTCAAAGCGAGGAGAAGCTCGTCCCAAAACACAAGCGATCCTGCCGGAACGTACTCAGCAAATGACTGAATTGCAAGAAGTTGGCTTCGCGTGGCATTGGTTTGGCAGGAGTATCGCCACAAACAAATTGCACCGTTGATCATGATGTTGGCCCAATCACCGAGGTTGTTGATCAGGCCGTATCGAGCTATGTACTGTCAGATTTGAGAGTTTGAGAAATAAATGCGCGGGAAGAGAAGACACACAAGCACTCACCACTCGAATACTACCGTTGGACAGCACGCAAATATCCCAAAACTCGAGCAGAAGAAAGTAAACAACGTGCAAGACGAAGACAAGCTCGAGGATGCCGCGAATGAGATTCCGTTTGTTGGTGATGTCGTACGGCTCGAGGTTTGTCACATGAACGCGCGACTTCGGGGTCACTCCTCCAGCAAGATCGAATGATATTGTCAAGCGGACGACTGACCAAAGTTTAAGGTTGCGATTGTAGAGCGGCATAGTGATATCGATTAATCGAGTCTGTTGATCAACCCATCGGAACTCTCGCATCAGCTGTATCCTCCGTCGCTCTTTTTCTCCATCTGTCGTGCTTCGTCCGAAAAGAGTTTGGAACCCATCTGTGTCATTAACAGTTGAATATCGGAACATATCAAGCGAGTTGAGGAGCGTCAGACTTGCGTTGGTACCATTTGTGTGTCCAAAGTCATCATTAGAGTCTGATTTTGTCGAGTAACAAACAAGTCCTTGCACTGGCTGTAGTGTGCTGTAACACTGGTCCCCCTTCGCCTCTGCAGACGAGATGTTCACGGCTCTATATCTTCGTTGAAGCAAGTTGAACCCGCCAACAATGACAGTGTGGGAGGCA
>KE463880.1:70445-85981 GCA_000387445.2 Pythium aphanidermatum DAOM BR444 | reverse complement strand
AAATCCATAGATTGAACAGCGTATCCCTCGTCTTTCTGGTGTGGTGGGATCTCTAATAATCGCAGCACTTTTGCTGTCATTTCTTCATGCAGTTCCTTAAGAAGATTTCGACACAACTCGGAGGATAAGCGATTGTTTTCCTCGCGAACATTGGTGTACAGTGAGTCGATAAGGTCTTTGAACAATTTCTAACCAGGTGATGAGTCAGCCTCAGCATTCAGAAATGGAGTAAAACGGATCGATCTGACCTGAAGCAAGGCGCTGAGCTTGCCAGACCGCACGGGCATGGTGCGCAAGTTCATTTTGGCTGTTCGCTTCGCTTCATGATGGATACGCTCGAGTACATCGTTCTCCGCTGGAAGATCAATCTTCGAAAGCGGTTCCTTCGACGGGAACAACGGTGTGTAGTCATGCAAGTCGCTTGTGTCGACAATCCCCCCAAGCTGTTCTGCCATGCGCGACTTGTACAACTTGATCCCTGACTCAACGATGTTGAGACAGCAGTTGTGGATGACGTCTTTCCAAATGCGTCCCCTGAAAGCCTGTCACTTTTGGAGTCAGAGTAGAGTTGTAGGGAGGCCGTGTCGAGAACTCATAGACGAACCTGATAGATGTTGTCACGATGAGCGAGCATGGATACGAGCATGGATCCGAACAAGGGGCCATTCAAGTGGACACCCTTCAGGTATCGATTGCGTCCCGATTCCATCAGGAAACGCATGAGCTTATCTACTCGCTTGTCGTATGCACTCGAATCCGATTTGGGGATTGGGAAGCAGACTTGCTCTGGAAATGCTGTGCGGAATTGCTCCACGAAGACGCCATGCTCTGGCGGTAGTGACGCCATTGTATCGCGTAGATACATGTACTCCATTTCTTGGGCTGAGAGGTTTTTTTCTGCCACGCATTCCTTCAGTTGTCCGGATGAGATGTCCTGGAGCATCCACACCAGCTTTGGGCCATGAGGAAACACTACATCCAGCAACCTGTCAACTACCGTGTTCACGGATATGAGCAACCCCCACGCGAGCTCACCGTAAAGAGATTTGGCCGCTTCTTCATTCTCTGCGTTCGCCAAGAACGTAAAGTCACCAACCGAGTCGACTGTCAAAAGCCCTCTCGTGTGGTGGATCACGACACTGACGCATGGACAGTAACCTCAGCGCTTTCTTCTCTCCTCAAATCATCCACACAACGCACCTGCTCAGGCCGACGAGAATCGAGTAGAGCAATTGCTCGACTTTCTACAGCCCAATCGCCGTGTTGTCAACTGTCTCACGCTCAACACGCCTCAACTACTCAAGCACCGCATACCTGGTTGGTTCCGAAGCCTGGTAGATCCACAAACGCGATGTACTTTACATTCGAGTAGTTGGCCTTCTTCACGTATAGCCACACGCCACTACACACAGTCAGTAAGCTATTGCACACGACTCGGTGCTGTCGACACATCGCCTCACGTCGCATCCTGAATAGCCGGGAGCTCCTTGCCGCTCACAGAAGCAGCTGCCGGTTCGACATTCGGATTCTCTCGTGCCACGAGGTCTCGGATGCAGGTCGTTTTCCCGCTTCCCTGCATTGGAACGTGAGTGTCAGCGCCGCTGGGTTCATTCTTCTTCTGCGTAGCTCCTCATCACCTTGACGCCATGCACGCTCACGACCGTGATCGGCTCGGCCAGTTTCTGAAGGAACGTGATGGCCTCTTTCTCAATCTGGATCTCCGCTGTGTCATACTTGACGTGCAGTAGCCGCCCAGCAAAGAGCAGCTCGGGCGCCTGCACGGCCGCCATCGTCGCCGTCGCTTCTCCCGTTCTTCCAGCAGCGGTTCCGTGTATCAGGCCCTCCGGAACTGCATAACAACAACCCAACGAGATTTACACCTAGCGTAACCAGGTGTATTCATTGTGGAAGGGTTACACCGCGATACTAAGTGCGTGTTCCGGGTGCGTACTTAAGAGTCAGCTCGTTGAAGTTGACGGGTCGTCGCCGCCATTTCCCCCCCCCTCTTTGTCCGACCAACATGGAGACGCTGCTACTGGACGATGGTGTTTATGTGCAGGAACGCTACGCAGAGATTCAGCAAGAAGAGCGGCGGCTACATGGACATGCGCAGCAGTCAGGTCGTGCGGATGCGGCGTTTGATGGGCCGTTGGATGGCATCAAGGGGGAGCAGAACGACGGGGAAATGCTGTGGCAGCCTAGTTGGACGGAGAAACAGCATTCAGTGATGCGCGAGACATTGAAACATCTAGCAGAGCCAATGTGTGCCATTGTAGAAGGGTTGGACTTGGGAGAGGTGCAGGTGGAAGGTGCGTCTACCCAACCACGAGTGTCAGCACAACAAACTGCATCAACGTCAGCGGCAATGAACGAATTTTCGGCTGCGACGCAGCTTGGACTGAAGCTTTTCTTCCGGTTATGCTCTTCACTACGAGAGAGAGTCGCATGGAATACCAACGGACGAATGTTGACAGTCATCGCTTCCAAGATACCATCGATACTTGCCCACTTACCTCCGATTACTCTGTCTCCTGGTATAGTGGATGGACCGCTCGGTCCTCCCAACGGTTCAGGAAAGACAGTGGGTGAGGACGTTGGAACGAAGCTTAGCGTGTTTCAGGAATTGCTGGAGATATTCGGGATGCTCTTGAACTCGGAGAAGTCCACGGAGAATGCGACTGCTGACATTGACAGAGCCACAATCGCAGTGGCGTATGCAGCACTGGCTCTCAGATGGGGTCGAATGCGCGACATCATGCGTGTACTCGTTCTTTTACACAACGAGCCAGATCTATTGTCTGTTGATCATGTCAAGACTCTGCATCCCTTTATTCAGGATCTGGCCCACGCTGAAGTGGAACCACTGACTCGACTGATAGCTCCAAATGAGAGCAGTCCAACCGGTTTTCTCGTCACATTTGGTAAAGGTGACCACGGGAAGCTCGGGCATGGACAGTGCTCCCATGCATCATGCGCTGAAGGAAACTGTACAGAGAATAAGACAGTGCCCACGGTGATAGCATCTGCTCGTGACATCAAGTTTGTGAAGGTGGACTCACTTTCAACGCACAGCGTGGCTATCACAACAAACGGAGAAGTCATGGCATGGGGTAACGGAGACAAGTATCGCCTCGGGCATGGAACGACTTCGAAAGAATATTCGCCACGAATCATTGATTCTCTGAGTCTGAAGGGAAAGGTACTGGATGTGGCATGCGGGTTGGGCCACACGCTTGCGTTGATGAGTAACGGGGACTTGTATGCGTGGGGAAATGGTTCAAATGGGCGTCTTGGGCTTGGCGACACGAACGATCGATCAAATCCAACCAAGATAGTCATACCAGACCTTGGACCCGTCCGACCACAGACAACGAGTGGTGGATGTCCTTCATCCCGATCAGGATTTATTCGCAGTGTTATATGTGGTGCGTCACACTCACTGGCTTTGTCTTCGAATGGCCGAGTATTTGCATGGGGAAAGAATAATCAAGGTCAATGCGGTCATGGCCATACTCTTGACCAACTAACCGTTGCAGAGGTGAGAATGTTTCGGGAGGAATTGAATGAGCAAGTAACGAACGCTGCTGGGGGATGGGAGCATTCGTTGTTCTGTTCCTCAACTGGAAAAGTGTATTCGTGCGGTTGTGGGTATAAAGACAGTCGAAGGACCGGAATTCCACCAGTTTTGGGTCATGGAGACTGCGAAAAGCGACTCAAACCAACTCTCATTCAGTCGTTTGTTGATGCCCGAGAAGAAATAGTTCGCGTCGCGTGCGGATGGGACCACTCATTCGCAATCTCTTCTCAAGGCATGTTATATACGTGGGGATCTGGAACAAACGGAAAGCTTGGTCACGGTGATGAGGAAAGCTGTGAAGTGCCAACGATGGTTCGAGGTCTCAGCGGCAAAATCGTGACAGATGCTAAAGCAGGATGTGAACATACTGTCGCAATCACAGACAGCCACGAATTGTGGACATTTGGACAAGGCGACAGTGGAAGGCTTGGTCTCGGGGACACACTAACGCGTAAAGTACCTACGTTGGTTGATTTTTTTCTACACAGTGGATTACAACCCGTTGCGATTGCTGTTGGTGACAAGTACAACCTCGTCCTTGCAGAAGAAACGAATGGAAATCACAGCGGCCACAGGTCTCCAAAAAAACCTCCATCTCCAGCGAAAATGTACGAGCACGGCCGAGTAGGGTATTCGTGCAACACTGGCTCTTTGGTCAAAGCCAAACAGCACTCTCTGGTGGAAGCTCTGAAGCGGAAGCGCGGGATTGTGTCATCCATCCAAGAGCTGACAACTCTGTGTATGTTTGCAGATGGGTCACAGCCACCTGCTGGACAAAACGAAGTGATAGATGCAATCACTTGGCACATTGTTCGCCTCTCCAGCGACTACATGACACGACGTATGAGTGAAGATACTGCCACATGTTCGTGGACTGTCGACAATGTTTCTTTGCGCCCTTATTGTGTAGACGCATCTGCCGAAGCACTTGGTGCCGTGCTTGAACTCATCAATGTGACGGTATGCCAATCAATGCCTTCCGAAAGGTCTTACCGACTGGCTCTTGCTTGTCTTCGCGTCTTGGCTCTGAACCTACCAGCCATGCATCAACAGGGCGATAACTTCCACGCATCGAAGCTACTGGGTCGCATTCAAATGGTTGTTAAAGGCCTTGTCTGTCAACCATACAGCGAGCTCGACTCTAATCCTCTTCGATGTGCAGTTACCAACGAGGCAAGTTTGATCTTAAAGGTAAGTCAAACTTTCCTAGCGTCGGTTAACTGCTATGATGGTCTGACGTTGGCACATTCAAACATAGATTGGATTTTCACTGTTCTATCCAACAACAATAGATCGCACGAAGCTACTTCAAGAGATTTCTTCTCACCCCGAGCAAACCTCTCCGAGCATGGAGAGGTATTTGTCAACAGTACTCGCATGCATCTGCGAGGTGAGTGTAGTATGATTTGGCGATCGCTCCAACGACTCTCGATGTAATCTTCATTTCGTAGGACGGGTTTTGTGCAGAGATTGTTGCCCAATGCTTCCATTTGTCTTCTTCGCATGTTTGTCCGAGAAGAACCGCGGCTATTGACGAGCCTCCCTGTCTGGGCACTAACGAGGTGGAAAGCATCAATGACAATCTTAAAAATACGTTATCAATTACGTTTTTACTACGAAGGATGTTATCAGCTTACTTCGCTAGAAGTGGCTCCTTCTCTCCTGATGAAGCTTTCGAGAAGAAGTACCTTCAAATACTCGGTGTTTTGCATGCTCAATGGTTCGCGTGCGCAATGGCTTTCACGAATCCGCAAGTCAGAAGTTGCAGGAAGGAAATGATTTGTCACTGCTGTGTGGATGAGCTATGCAAGTATCTATACGACCTCTCCGATTTGACTCTACGTAAGCTGGATGAAGAAAAGGGAAAAACGTACCACCCCTCCGGTTCGATGATTATTTTTTTGAGCGACGTGTTACTACCAGTAATGCGAATGACTTCCGTGTTCGTCCAATCTCCAAACTCTCTGACTTCGGAGCACTACAGGCAAAACCTGATGTTTGTTCGAAAGCTATACCCAGTTACTAGTACTCTTGTCCAAACAATCGGCCAGTTGGAAACATGTTGCCAAACCAAGAGAAGCACTGTAGCATCGAACATTGTTGCCGTCGGTGAGCTGAACAAAGTTAGCGTTTCACTACTTGGTGCACTTGCTAGAGCCACCATATGCTCGCAAAGATCTTTATCGATTTACCAAGCAGTATTAGTAATGCTCGGGCTTGACTTTGAAAAAGATGAAGCCACAGACTTGCCGCGCCCAGTCTCCGACCTGTTGCAATGTTTGGACGACATAGACCCTTCGCACAGACTACCAGATGAAGACGACGACCTTCGTTGTATCTTAGAAACTTGCCTCGACAACGATGAACCCTTCCAGAAACTGTGCGAGGTAGTAGGCCAAGAGTGCACTGCTCAGCCTACACGGGATATTGCGCGTTGTGCAGTGGTTTTGAGCGTTTGGTGTAGTGGAGTCAGACTAAATGAGGTGACGAAATGGTGCCTAGAAGGTCGCACGGGAGCGGATTCCGAAGACCAATCCATGCTGTGTGCTCGGATCATGTATTCTTCATTTCAAACTCATATCACTGATGCTTCAGATAATACTGTTGATCATGTGTGCAAAGCGTTTCAGCGTACAAGGTTCTTGATGAAGTTTCGGAGGATAAACGCGCACGAGGCAAAGATTTCGAATCGAGCATCAGAGTGGGCCAAGTCTGTCTTATTTCTCCTCACAATTACTGATGTTTCTGAGGAGACACTGAGAACTCTTCTCGTTGTATCTATTCGCCGAGCCAAATTGGTACGATTTAGTCTGGGTACGTTTGAAGAGTTGCTTCGCACTGTGTTATCGCCAAACGTGAAGAACAGTATCTTTGAAGAACTTTTGCAATGCACGACTTGTATCGGATCAATTGCTGGCAATTTTCAGGTTCACGATATTATCAAGTCACTTGGCGACGAAGTAGCTAAGGCTGTAGTAAGTAAGGAGCTATCATCACAAGCGAAGATGTGTGCTCTTAGAGTGTGGTTGTGGCTTCTTCAAGAAAAGAGCACGAGCTTGATGGAAGAAGTGGTGACTGCTGAGTTCTATCTCTCAATCGTTCAAGAATTGTTACATGATTGTTCATCCATCTCGATGTCTGTCACAAAACATGACATAAATGTTTCACTCTGGCCACTCCCAAAGTCTGAATATCGCCACCAAAGTAACGTTGGAGCAAAGCTCAAAGGAGATGAAGATGCTCTCCGCCTAGCTGTGTCGTATCGTAGTGTACAAGCCATGACATTTAAGATCTTGGCGATCATTTCGAGAACGATTTGCTCTTGTGTCGGTTTGAATCACAATAAACCTGAACAAGAAACGTTTCGCGCTATCCTCCGCTTCCTACATCAAATGTTACAGAGGGTAATCGATGGGCTTGAGAAAATGCAGACGATTTTGACACCCATAATGGGCAAACTGAGCCAAGCACACGATGAGCCACACGCTTCAATACAAGCTTATCTCCTTGCATCCCCAATCAGTGTTGCAACAGTAAAACCACACGTTAGCAAGCGTATGCGCTTGCCAGATCTTTCTCGGAGAGTTTCTGTACAAAATGACAGCGTATCCATGTTGGCCGTGTCGTTTTGGTTATACTTCGACGAGTCGGCCGCTACAAACCTCCATGACTCTGAGTTTATGGGCAGAACTGTCGTTGCAGCTTTTGGTGCTCCCAGCGACAACGTTCAGGAGGTGTCTAGTGCGATCAATGGTACTCAAAGTCTGTGTTTAAGCCGTGACGACAATCTGAACGTTATTGTGTATCTGCTCAACGATGCAAATAATGCACCACAACTCGGCGTCAGCTTTCGAACCAAAGATGAACACTGGCTTTCATACCGAGCCGATTTTGCGTGTGCTTGTTCCAGTTGGTCGCATATTCTGTTTACAATTGATTTGGATGGAAGCAACATTTCTGCATTCATCAATGGAGACTTGAAAGGTACGTCTTCCAGCCCACAGAACCATCGCGGACGGTTAGAGTTGAGTACAATTGATTCGCGCACTCTTTTCATCACCGGTGGCACAATTGAAGAGACCTTTAGCAAAGAACTCGGCATTATAAGCGGTGGCTCAGTTGAACCAACGGTGTGCTCTCCTCGATCATCAGCTGTGTCTTCGAAGCATCTCGAGTATTTGATTGATGATGTTTGGGTCTTTGACACGCAAGTTGATGAGCAAACTGCGCGCATACTTTTTAAGCAAGGCAGGGCAATCGAGCAAGTACACAACGAGCAGCAGTTGGATATCTTGTCACTCAGTACACTTCGGCTATGGACCGAGCTATGTGGTGTTCATCTGCCTACCGTTGTCGACACCCTTGTATTGCTTGGAACGGAAAGTGACTCTGTGATGGAGACGTTATTGCGTGGACTTCAACTCGAGTGCCGTCGGGATTACCTGACCGAAGCCGCCTTGCTCTACGTTGAACTTCTGAAAGCGGTTCTACCACTTGTAACGCCTACGGATTTGCCAGGATCCGTCGGCAAACTTATCGAGTGCTTGGCAATGCAGGACCGAGATGCGTTCCGAACATCGCTTCGAGATACCACCCAAGGATTTTACGCTTTCAGCGCTCGTGCAGGTGTGCAATCGACGAGCACTTCAACTGCACAAGCGGCAATGCACTCAATGCTACGACAATATGGTATCCTGGATAACCTTCCAATTGATAGGTCAACGGTTCCACGAGCCGCCTTCAACGCGCAACTTGTGCAGCTGCTTCATAGGCTTATGGCGTCTTCAGAGTGGCGCACAGAGATTGAGCTTAAATTGATCAGCACATTTCAACGCTCAGGTGAATCAGTTGGCGAAAACGATCCAAGACGTGAAGCTGTATTTGAGGCGTTAGCTTGCGCGTCGACAATCGGTGGATTCAACGAAGTGCTTCTCGGTAGCAACAAGTTCCACTTATCGGAGTTCTCTCCGGCTGCTCTCCAACCTTTGTCAAGTGTCTACCTACTCACTCCTGGAGCCACCACCGATGTCATTTTGGATGCAATCACTCGACTAGATTCCGAAGCATTGCTGGATAGTTGCAACTCTGACAACCCCGCTGCTGAGGAAAACACAGATCTTCGTACAAAGGGCTGTGACATTCTCGTCACCGTTGCGCTCCGAACGCGTGTGCTTCTTTTCCGAGCAATAACAGGGGCGCTTGTGCGAGACAGCGACACCACGTTTCGTAAAGCCATACTGTCGAAGCCTCCCTTTCTCGAGCACTTGTTGAAGATTAGCTCTGAGGGATCAGCAGCAGCCGCTCGACGTCGTCTGGGTCAACATTTTCACAAATTACTTCATCTTCGCTCAGCTCAGGCTTTGATGGACAGGTTCGCTACACCAAAGCCGCGTCAATTCGGGCAGGCACATCTTTTCCTGCAGGAAGATTTAGAAACGATCGCGTCGTCTCTTGTGTCGAGATTCAGTTCACACGCACATCCTTCAAAAATCTCGACTCCGTCATTGCGATTGTCTACTGCTATTTATTCGCTCCTAGATTGCCTCAGCGGAGAAGTTGAGGTAGATGGTTTCTCCGTCTACGCTGTTCAACACTTTCCGACGGTCAGACTGGGTCGTGTCAACATCACTGCAAACTCAGGCCTCTGGTACTACGAAGTTCACCTCGTTACAGACGGACTAATGCAAATAGGATATGTGGATACCGAGTTCATCGGGGACTCTGTTCAAGGGCAAGGCGTTGGTGATCACACAAATAGCTGGGCGTTTGACGGCTACCGCTGCAAGAAATGGAACGTCAACTCGTTCGACTACGGTGAAGCATGGAAAGCTGGTGACACTGTTGGCGTGCTACTGGACACCGATCGAATGGAACTGAGCTATTTTCTCAACCAAAAGTTTTTAGGTATTGCCTTCACGAATTTGCCACTAACAGCAACGACACTGTTGCATCCTGCTATCTCCTTAAATGCAGATCAACGGGTTGTGTTCAACTTCGGCAAACGCGACTGGAGTGTCCATGCAAAAGATAAACCACCAATGCGCGAACCATTGTATCTGGAAGGTCAATCCTTAACCCTCCCTCGCCTTGTATCTCCACTGGATGAGCAGCGACTCCGGCCAGTGATACTTGCCGTTGACATTTCGATGACGCCAAGAAATGGAAGCACGGGGCTCGACGGAGACTACGCAGACTTAAATAGCGACATGAGCATCGACAGTGAGGAGGCTGATGAAGAACACACTCTGAACGATGATTGCATGGTCAGTGAGACGTCATCTCCGGTCTGCGACGAACTGGAGATTTATCACCCCTCACGAAATCGTGATTGCTACAATGCTGCACTGCCTGGATCGCTTGTTGATTTGGATAGCGCGTCGTTTTTCCTCCCATCTGGAATTGACTCCAGCAGTGAGTTCATTGACCCACAAGAAATTGTGGGCCATACGACAGGAAATGACGATGGAACTGACAATGTAGACGACAGATCTGATCACAACAGTGAACGAAAAATCGAAATGGTACGAGGACTGACTGCTCTTGGGTTTCCTCGAGCATGGGCCACACGCTGCGCGAATGAGACCAGTTTCAGTGTAAACGATAGTGCAGCAGTGTCGTGGATTTTGGAGCAAATGGAGAAGGAGGCCACGACCGCAAACGTCGTTGGTGTCATATCGAGCAGAGTAAGGCCTCCAAACGATGAGGGCAGTGCAAGTAGTCCTCATCAAAGACGCTCGTTCGATGACATGTCACTTCTTTCTCTCGGATCCTTGAATGGAGCAAGGCGTCAGAACTGGAGACTATCTCTGAGTCCCACAAAAGACGGTCGTCCACACACAGAGCAACACATGCGTAATCCATCGTTCTCCACACGTGCATCTACAGTACCCGACTCACCCAAATTGCAGATAACAGTCGTCAATCCATTTCTTCTCGGAGAACTTGAAGACGAAAATGATGATATTGAATCCGACGCTGAGGACATTTCCAGTCATTGCCATGATGCTTACGGTGCAGCTACTAGCAGTGGCAAACAACTGATTCTAGACTTCGAATGCGAAGAATCAAAACAGATTGATCAAGAGGACAACAAGACTGACACAACTCGTCGCGTAAGTTTACCGCCAACTCGAGGAGAGGATGTCCTCCCCGGGTTACTACTCGCTAATTCATTCCTCAGTGCCGCTTATGCCCGAATTTCCATTGAGGCACTCCTCTGCGGAGACCCCGATAGTATTGCTGAGTCTTACTCCGCTGTAAGATGTTGGATCAAGAACGACGGACGATCTTTGCTGCGTTTACTTCGTGTCCAACTTGGTCTCTCGACGCACGAATTACCTGTGATTCTCAGTCGTTTGTCCGTAAACACGCATGGCACTACCCTATATCGCTCAGTTGTGCACTTGCTTCGTCATGAATTCACCACAGAAGACTCGGTCAATTTGCCTTTATTTGAGGTCTTCAAGCGCGAGATCATTCGACAAGCAAGCCATGCAGTGCGAAACATTCGCAAGTTGAAAGCATCGGACGATGGCTCAGAGATATCGAAAAAGGTAACAACTATGGCGATGAAGGCGCGATGGACATTGTGGCTTGCAAGTGCAGTGCTAGAAATCGCGAAAGATGGAGCAAAACCTAGCGCCGAGACGTCTCTGAAGTCTTTATGTAGTGGCTCATTCATTGACACACTTATCAAAGTTGCGGCTAGCGCCAACGGTGTATGCACCCCGTGGAAGTACGCAGCATATAAACTCATTCATATGCTGCTCACACTCGACGCGCGCTACCACCAAACGTCTGCGTCAAGCGATGAAAGCTTAGCGGTTCTAGTCCCACTCCAATTTTTTGTCGAACTATTTGCGCGTGCTTTACATCTGGAGCAACAGCGCCAAGTTGCATTCAGTGACCAAACGCTAATCATTTGGGCAATTCTACTGGAGCACTCCACACGGCATGCTCCTCAATTATGTCAATCAATTACGCTCAATTATGGGGTAAATCTCATGGTGGATCAAGTTACTGCTTCGCACATCGCAGTCTCATGGAATGGTGAAACTATTGCCAGTACAAGTGACACAATGAGCTCTGATGACGAAAGTTTCATATTGGCACTTGAGGTTCTCCCTGAAGATCCACCAGAGAGTCTGGTCGTCTCGTTCTTAGCTCGTGCAACACCACACTTGATTCCGATCAAAGGTTCCTTTGTCTTGCGCCACCTCGCCCCAGACACGTGGTATAGAGTCCGCCTCACTCGAATTAGGCAGATACCCGATGTCATAGAAGGTAATGCTTCATCAACAGCAATCGACACTCAGTCAACCACACTTGTTCAAGAAGTTCGAGTGCGCACACCGCGAGAGCCTGTTTTCGAGCTTGATGCAGACGCGTGTGGTAAAAACTTGATCCTTTCAAACCGAAATCGCACAGTGAAGAACATCACAAACAAAAAGTGGCACACCGTCCGCGCTTCAGTTGCATTCGAAGAGGGTGTCCACCATTGGCATGTCCGCATTGACTCTTGTGTGTCCAAAAATATCTTTATCGGAGTGTGTACGGCTGACGCATGCCTCGAGAACTACGTAGGCAGTGATGCATATGGATATGGTTTTCTGGCAAACAAAGCGGTGTGGCACAACAAGAGTAAAGTGCACTCGTACGGCGAGATTTTCAAGCAGGGTGATCTGATCCAAGTGTCTTTGGATTGTAATGTTCGTACGCTCTCATTCTCTCGGAATGGTGAGTTCCTTGGTGTTGCGGCAACGAATCTTCATGTGGGGGGTACAAGTGAAAGTAGCAGCAACGTCACAGGATGCAAATGGTATCCAGCGTTCTCTTTGTACAACAAGGACGACCAACTCACACTCATTGCCCCGGCTCCTTCCTCTCCTTCATCCAAGATTTCACTGCACCGTCCCTCTTCACAACACGCGTCTGTGCTTGCCCTGGTTGATTCGGCTCGTTACGTTGCGGCGTGGATGCGTAAAGAAAAAGACTGCCAGCCAGAGTCGTATCCAGTCGAGACTTGGTACAAGTGGAAAACAGGAGACTTATTGTGGCGAGAAATGGGGCTTTGCGATGTCCTCGAGCTCGATGCCTCTCCCTCGCCAACAGTTGAGACGTTCGGGCTCGCCGCTGGAGATTCGGTCTTCACCAGTCGAGGACATTGCGTTGTGCTCGGAGCTCACAACCATCATCTGTGGTATGAGGTTACCGATGCTATCGATCGAGGCGTTGATGGTACAAACATCAGTGCTAACCTCGGATCATGGAGTCGTAGTACTTGCCTTGAGATGCTGAGGGCTGTGGACGAGTTCCCCGTTCACCATGGCCGTCGCCGTCGCCAACTAGGCTCTTCGACGGACGGCGATGGTCCCTTTCCTAACGTCACTGAGGAAGACCACAGATACGATCATGGTTCATGCCCCGACGTGGAGGTGATAGCCGCCACTCCAGCGATCGACAGTCGGTTGATTACGCTCGTTGACGCCCTCGTTGCCCATAGAGGGGCTCTTTCCCCTTATCTGCTTAGCTATGCTGACTTCTCGAGTGCGGTCGTCCTACATGATGTGGTCGAAGCTATGACCGAGGCATTCCAAGGCACTCATTTCAGTCAAGACTCCATTTTACAGCGCATCAGTGTGCTCTTCAAGCTCAACCAGCACGTCTATCGAGTTATCCGATTGTTCCTGAAGACATCCACACTATCGTGGGCCCATGCAGTCTGCAGTAGTGGAAGAGGTCGCGAGTTACGACTCGACCTTATTGCCATGGCCACGCACCTTGCGTCAGCGGTGGGCCACGATATCCCTCCCACCTCCGATTCCGTTGGTCTTCTCTCATTCCTACGGTCTCATCTCTTCGCTGTTCAACGTGAGAGGCTGATTTCCGAGGCTCTCCGTCGATCAGCCACTCCCACGGCAGCCACTTCACAAAGTGACTCGAAGTCGTCTGATCTGGCCACGTCTGACAGCGATGCGACCCAGAACGAACCGAAAGAGATGGTGAGGCTGAAGATCCGGTGGTCAGCTGCATCTCTTCCATTCTGGTCTGACTCGTTCAAGTCAAGTGACGATGCCTGGATGCTCCCGACTTCGAAGGAGAAGCGAGTCACTGCACTTTTTGCTCAAATCTCTCCGCAACTGTCGGACATGAACCCACGGGAGTTGCGGCGTGCGTACACCGCCTCGACTGAGACGCTTTCGGTCGCTCGATCTGTTTGCATCGTCCTTGAGGCTTCCCAAGGAAAGAAGGAAGAGTTTGGCGGGACCGTGGAGACTTCCAAGTCGATTGTCGGTGACGACTTCACGTCGCGATACCTGCGGTTCTGGGATGATGTCTTCACTGAGATCCAGTCGCCTGCGTTCCCTTTGTTTACGCCCTCCACTAGCTCGGATGCGGTGGTGGTGCTCGACGTCAACTCGAAACTTTTACTGCCCGAGTTCGCAGGCCCATGCAACGTGAGGGAAGAGGAAGCTCTCCTGTGGTTCTTTCAAGTAGGAGAGATGCTAGGTATTGTATGGCGAAGCCGCACGGTCGTACCTCTGCAGTTCATCTCTCCATGCTTCTGGCGAGACCTCGCTGACATCGATAGGCTTCCTCCACCCAGCGTCGACCGTCTAGCTTCGGCCCGCTTCATGGCAATCCAGGCAATCCGTGACGGCTTGACATCAGTCATTCCTCTCGAGTGTTTACAACTATCGACGCCCCAGTCGCTTGTCGCTCGTCTCTCGATCTCTGACGTATTTCTCATTGACAAGCTCCGTCGACATGCTGTCTACGATCGAGATGCAATTCACCACGTAGACTTCTGGCGGGTCGTGCAGGGCTTCTCGAGCCTCGAGCGATGTTTATTGATGCAATTCCTCTCAGGAAAGTCGTGGCGGTGGCCTCTAACTCCTGACAACTACCGCTACGAAGATCCTATTGATGCGTGGAAGCGGCAGCTTGTATTACAAGCATCGGACGATCCGCCCTTCATCCTTCAGCTAGCAGGGCCTCTGGCTGATGCAACTGACCATCCGGATGCGTGCTTCCCTGTTGTCCACGTCATCCACGCTCACTCCAGCCGTCTCCATTTGCCCGCGTACTCGAATGCAATGGTGCTGCGTCAAAAGCTTCTCCTCGCTATCGCTAACCTGCCATCAATATAGCGCACTTTGTTTTGAATCGCATTTTTGTTTTAGATTTGATCTCTCAGAGGAGCTGATGGTAGTATGATAGTAAGTACAATTGATCGTATGCAGAAGGGTGGAGGAGAGTACACGCTATCTAGAGAACTATCGGATGGGCTCAGACGACGTTGTCCGCAGACTGGAACGAAGTTGCTGGTCGGGACTGTGGCTGCTGCTGCTTTCTTCGCTCTGGACTACCCTCGGCACCATCGTCACTTGGGTCACGCAGGAGCACTGGCTGCATTGGCTCATCGTCTCCAACCGAGAGCGTGCGGCGACGAGCACTTGGGGCACTTAGCACACTGCCATGCTTCTTGTCCTGGAAGACGAGAAGCACACTGAGCACGAACGTGATAATGGCCATGCCCCAAAGCACAAACATATCAAGATCGTAGCTGCCCGTCTTGTCGCGCAAGTAGCCGATGAGCAAGTTACCCACTGAAGCACCAATCGCATCTGTGACCTCGACGATACCAAACGCGGCACCAAAGCTGCGGCGGCTGACCGACTTAGGGATAGCAGCCATAAGAATTGTCGGTGTGAACGACAAGCACACCGAGATCATGAGCATTGAGACCACTGGCGTCACTTCCGTGAAGATCATCAGACCGTACGCCATGATCGCAAGAAGAGCAGATGCAACGATCCAGTACATGCGGCCTCCAAATTGATCGATGAAAAGACCGATGAACGGTGCAAAGACGACAAACGTGTGCGAGACAGCGCTGACGACACCCGACTTGACAACAGAGAAGCCATATCGCTCGTTCAGGTACGAGCTTGTTACG
>KE463880.1:52329-66733 GCA_000387445.2 Pythium aphanidermatum DAOM BR444 | reverse complement strand
GTTTCTTCCTGAGTCATGTTGCTTGTCGCTGTCTGGAATATCTCGCGCTGATGGGTCGTAGTCGACTGCTGCCAATCCAGTAGCGGCTCGTGGAGGAACACGTTCATGACGCTCTCGATGACTTGCTTCTTCTCGCGTAGTGCTTCAAACACAGCTTGCATGTCCTGAACAAGCAAGTTGCTGCTGTCGTAGGGGTGGAACACGCCCTCCATCTGTCTCGTGAAGCGGAATGGTATCAGCTCCGGAACGGGCAGGACGCTAGCGCCGGCACCGAAGCTCACGCCAAAGTCGATGCCAATTACACGCCCTGTGGTGAGGTCCAACAGGAAATTGTCCAGATGGCGGTCGCCGATACCGAGGATGTAGGAGCAAGCGTTAAACACGGCTAGCGAGCTGACAAATTCGTCGCGAGCACCGATGAAATCTTCATAGTCGATGGCCAGCTCGATCAACTGGCGACGCAGTAGATCGACGGGGATGAGTTCTTGTACCGCTTGGAAACTCGCTTCCACATCTTGGCGCGAAGGTGCTGCCACTTTCGCTGCAAATGAGTTGCCTCGCTGTTTCATGAGGAAGTTTTCGTACTGCTTTGCTGGAATCGTGTTGAAGAGCTGGAGCTTGGAACGCTTGTTGCTCGCGAGTTGTTGGCACCTTGGATCTTGTAGCAGCTGCTTTTCGATAACTCCTTTCAGGGTAGAAGTTCCGTGAAGCCACTCAATCATGCCAATCTCGGCTGTCATTGGAATGACTTTGTACGTCGTTGTATGCAAGTTGCGGTCGCGGCAGCGTGGGTGACTTGATAATATCTGGTTCATGACTTCAAAGAGTTGCTCGATTCGCTGGTCAAGGCGTAGATCTTCACCGCCCTTCACTAAGAACGTGTAGTCACTCTGATCACTGCAATGCAACGTGATCTGCTTTGGCAATTGCTTTGAAGCGAGCACTCCGAGAGTGGAATGAATGCTGAGGACGTGGACATGACTAGAGGGGTCGGGCTTTCCCCAGCCTGCAATGCACAAACATACAAAAGTTAAGTATTATTTGGCACTCGATCAGCAGTGGTGGCAACTTACGACTTGTGTACTGGCCAGGCAACTCGAGTCGACTATGCGAGTGGTCAAACTCATCAAGCCATTCAGCGAAATCGGCTAACCGTGCCTTCATATCCCTCGTTATTCCATGTCTTCCTGGTACCACGTTGAAGCTATTTGTGACCCATTCGCGCGCTGCTAGAACTGTCTTCGATGATAAATTGACCCCATCTCGTCCCATGATCTTCTCAACCTCACGCTTCGCCCGTTTGGCCCACTCTCGATTGTAGTGACCAATTCTTCCTCCTAGACGGGGATGCTCGGATGCGAAGCAGTCCTGCCATACATGTGGTATTTTTTCTTTCGCGCGTGTCGACTTCCCCTCCTCTATCAGCTTTGCCACTTCACGTAGCCCCTCCTTCAAACGCAATTCAGGGTGATGGATACTGTTGCAAGGCACGTTGTTAATGTAATTGGCACATGTAGGGGATAAGCAAACTTACAGGCGTAGAGCATCGACAAACTTTTCCATCACGGGATTTGATACCAGCATCGCCAAGCGACTCAAGTCCACCTTATTGTCGCAAGTACCGTGTTTAGTCTCTCCAAACGTTATCTTGAAGTCGTAAAATAAGGCTACAGGGTACTCGACAGCCATCTACGGATATAGTTAGTTTTATCACGGAAAAAGAGAAACTATAATGATGCAACGTACCTGCTCGAGAATCTTTATAATTGTTGATGCAATCGGACCGCTTGCTAAAGCAAGAAGTTGTGAAGACCATCGCAGGCATGTCCACATTGGCACCTGAGTCAGTACTCGTTTCTCAAAGTCTGCAACGACATCTGGAAACTCGGGAATAACCTCACACAGTTGAGGGAAATAATTCGAACACTCTTGGTCCGCAGCTGCCATACCCCCGATAACGTTTTCCACTAGCGCCAGGATAAGTGTTTTGCGATCAATGAACTCGGTCCAGGTTGCATTCGAGGAGCTGAAAAGCATATCCATCAGAAATTCAATGAACAATCTTCGGCAGCGAGTGAATGGCAGAGTCGACTCCAAACCGTTTTGAAAACCAGTGCCCTCACTATCATCAATTCTTATTGGGATAGCGCGAGTGCTTCTTCGGAAGATATCCAAAGCTCGATTGAAAAACTCCTCTGTCGTCGTTTTGTCCAAATCGGCGCTCATGTAAAATTTCGCAGCTGCTCCGAAAGTTCTTGCTTCTAGCGCGCCCATTGTAACACGATCTGCAAGCGCTAACTTCTCCATGAGCTCAAGGATGTCCGAGTTGTCAAACATCTTTGTCGCTGTTTGATAGTATCTCGTGATCGCATGAACGGCATCCACGGATAATCGAATCCCCGTTTGAACCAAGAAACTTTTTTGAGCTTGACGCTCTGCCAGCTTGAGCACGTGAGATACAAACACTTCAACCATCAGCACGCTAACCTTTGGAAGGTTATGTGAGTTGCAAAGTTCGCGATAGTCTTTCAGATACTTGGAAGCAAGCGCCAAGATATCGTTGTTGACTGCTGCACCAGCATATCGCAGCATAGTTTGTGCAATGACTTGGTACATCCCGTTGATCTTGTCGAGGGACAATAATCCTTCAGTCATACATGTACGTTGCAGGGAGCTTATGAGAGATCGTTGCACGAGGTAATACTGTGACCACGATGACATTGAACCTTCGCCAAGCGACGGGAGCACGCTGCTCCACGTGTCCACAAAGGAAATAAACTGATTGCCGACAGTTCTAGATGTATGATTCGTAATCTCTGCCTGGCGCCTTAGTTGCAATGCTTCATCAATTTCAACTGCTGATGACAGATTTTGGAGTAACTCGAGTCTTGTAAGTCGTGCAATCTTGCTTGTGGCTCTCCATCGTCGCAAAATCGTCGAATAGAGATGCTCGAAAACAACTCTTGCTTGTGCAACATCATCGAACATTATCATGGCTAGACAAGCTTCCACGCCGTATCTGGTCATGACTGTGTTCCATCGCACAGGGTCGGCTTGTGCACTGCTCAAGAAGCCTCGAAGTCGTTCCTTCGCATCTTCATCATAGTGCGTGTCGCTCTCCACTTTTGAGACCAGGAGACCGAGCGATGATCTGATGAAATGTCCAATTCCTTGCTCAAAGTATGGTGAATGTTCTTTCCAGATGAATTCAAAAGTCGAGTCACCGTCTTCGACAAATTCGCGCTGCAATTTCTCCCAGTTGTTGAGTTTTTCGAGGCAGCCAAAGCGCTCCCAAGCACTTCGATGCATCTCAAAACGCGCTGTCATGCCTGAACTCTGTGGCTGCATCTCAATCTCTGCATCTAGGGTCGCCTCCGCTTTGCGATAGGACGCAATTGCTCCAGGTAGATCACCAGCGAGTTGGGCCTGTAAGGCTACTTTCGTTTCTTCAATCGTACACGATTGGGAAGAAAGCGCAATAAGAAGGTTAGTTTTCTGGTTTGTGGCAATGATCTTGTAGAGTTGATCCCAACACTCCGCTTCAGCATCGGCCGATTGAGCGACATTACTATTGAGGTATTCTTCAAGAATCAGTTGACCAAACAATGTGCTTCCGCTCGCAAGACTGCTGATTCCGATCGACGCACAGGATGGTGAGAAGAATTTGACAAGTTTGTTATCCTGTACGAAACACGAAAAACAGGCAAGCTGAACGGCCCTCACAAAGACTGGAGAAGACTTTGCACCTGTCAGTGCACGCTCCATTTCAGCACTCAATCGGCTCAAGAACGCGTCATCGTCTTTGAATGCCTTGATAGATAGAATAGACCGCATCAAACTTGCGAATACAATTGCGGAACTGCCAGAGTGCATTTCACACAGCGCAATAAGAGGGTCGAGAATCTCACGTAGACTGATCTGGATGTCTGGGTAGTCACCAACTCTGTACTTTCGACGCATTGTGACTTGGTGGGCACGTGCTTTCCGCTGTCTACTTACGAGAGCTTCCTCTTTCTTCGTCAATATCGCATGCCGCTCCTGGTAGAACGATTTATCCGACTTCCTATTGGCGAGATTTCGAGCAGAGTGAGCGGTTGAAGGCGAATCTGAAGGAAGCTTCACAAAACGTCGACGGCGCCGTTGGTTACTGAGCGAGCCACTCTCATTTTCCGAAAGCATAGTGCCAAGAGATACCAAAGCTTGCGAACCTACACGCATACCGAGGGTCAGACAATTCTAAGAACTTCACAGGTGAAAACGTTAGCATACCTATGCTCGAGGCGATAAGCTGTGACTGGGAGCCCATCAGAGATGGCTCTTCAAAAGAGAGGGACTGTGATGCATCTGCCTGTTGTGATGCCCTCGACATTAACGCCATAGCTGACAGTTTGTCGGCTTCGACTGAAAAAATTGGGGTCATCGTCTGATCCTTGGACTCCCAAGCTGAGTCAATTGCTGTTTCATGATACTCTCCCTTGCCGAGTGGTGCGCTAAACAATAGGGATTCATAGTCTTCTGAGGTCATGCCCATGCGGAGTAGTAGGTTCGTGGCATATAGAATCCAAACATCAGCGGAGTCTGGAGCGAACAGGTCTCTATAGAGCTCAAGAAGACGTTCTCCACATGAACTGCTGAGAAATTCTGTGGACATCCAAAATTCACGCGCCTGACAGGAAACTTGCGGGTCGTTATCCACGAGTGCTCGCAACAGCTGCTGCCTGATTCTCTCTCGACTGCTTGGCGTAAGCGTTTTGTTGAAAAGAGCAATAGCAAGAGAGTTGAATGCCATCCGAACTTTTGTGTCTTGGGCCTCAATCGCATGATCGAACAGAGCTAACCCAGATTCATCCTCTGCTTGAACAAGTCGAGAAAGAGAAGCATCGTCCATGGTGCCCAAGATTGCACTCACAAACTGGGCAGCAATCAACTGAACTGATGGGTTGCGGTGGGACAAGAACCGAGCGAGCACAGACTGTGCGTGGGTAAAAAGATCAGAGACAACATTCTCGTTCTTGCTGGCATTGGCAAGGCATTCTACCGCACACAGCGACCATGCTTCTATGGATACAACACGAGGAAGCACGAAGGACAACCGATTAAGCATTGGCGAGTCAAGAACACCAGGGTGATGCAATGAGACACTTCGCAATAATGCCAGGAAGCGACCATAGTCTTCATCATTGTAGTAGCTGACGATACGATCAACAATCTTACCACGAAAAGCTGTGGCGCCGACAGACAATACTGATTGCCCTTTCTCTCCAACAAGGAGACCACTTACTTCTGCTGCAATGTTGTAGATGGAGGGTCTTTTGTGCTCAAGCGCCTGTAGGATCCCCTCTTCGAGACTACTTTGATGATCTAAATCATTCGTCAAATCGCCCGTCAGATCAGCTGCAAGTATTGCACTGATTAACTGTAATGCCGAATACCGATCTGCTGCTTGTCGCCGAGGATCATCGTTCGATGATACCAACAGCTTTGTAACTGCAGAGGAATCAATGTGGATGTGATCCTTCCACTGCAAAATCAGCTGTGTGATGAGGTAAAGATTGTCTTGCATAATGTGGCTCTTTTCGTGAGGCGCCAACTCAATCAACTCGTTCAAGAAACGACTCGCTGTGGTGCCCATTTGGCTCACATCTACAGTTTTCCAGTCGCCAGAGAACAAAACACAGCAATCTCGAAGCAGATAGTGAAACTCTGCCGTTTTCCCTGATGACGATGAAATAGTTGCTTCAAGGAGAGTGTCGAGCATCTTGTCTGCCCACATGGAGCTGTACTTCTCGAAAACGTCGGGGACATTGAGAACCATTTTTGCGATAAACAATCGGGTATTTAACTCCGTCGTCGGATCTGCAATAACTCCGAAAATCTTTTTCATCCATCCAGGCATCAAAGGCGGACTCCAGCCACTGCCGAACTCGACCTTCATTTGTTTGAGTACACGCAGCAACGGTATCATACACGGATGATCGTTTATCGGGTCAAGCTCAATCTCCACACCTGTATAGATCGCTTCCTGAGTAACCAGCTCTAGACTTCCGGTTCCGTCACGTGAAGACAGTGAAGACGTCGAAACGTCCATTTGGCTCAAGCTACTGCCGGTGAAAAAACGGAGTGTAGCTGAACTATCACGACGCTTTTGTTGGCTGCTCGCAGTCATCAATGATCCTCCGCTCCGCCCAGCCCGCTGTTGTTCCCTAAGCGTGGAAGCGGAAAAGCTGGACAAAGGAACTCGATCATACGGTTTAGTTTCACTACAAAGAGGGTACTCACGAGCTCCATCTATAATGTTCAACCACAGTGACTCTTGAAACAAAATCTGGTCGAAGAACTTCTCCTGTTTTTGCGTCCGCGACACAGCAGTCAACAGACAATTGTACGCCTTGAAGCAAGCAAACCGCGTTTGCTCTGTCAAGAAGTCATATGACTTGACCACAAATTTGTTCGCACATTTGCAAACTAGCATGGTCAACTCTCGTCCTTTTCCATTTGAATGACCGAGAAATGCCTCATTGATCTCACTTCGAATTTTTTCTGGATCAACTAGTCGATACAGTATCTCGATCAACGCATATGCAACTGCAGCGGTCAGGAATCCACCAGAGCTGGCAACTTCGCCCGAGCCCGCCACGATACTTGCAACTCGACTGATGACAGGCACACCCTTTGTTTGTGATGTGTAGAAGTTTGGAAGATTAGACGAGCTTTGTTTCTCAATCAAGGGAACAAAGAGTTGATCTAGTAGCAACCGACGCACTGTAATATCCCCAGACGTGTCAAGAAGAATCTCTGTCAAATCCACAATAAAATCGAGTTCACACGACTTCGTCGAGGTGGTCGTGATCTTTGTTCCAATTCTACCGAGGCTGGCCCGAATATCTGCAGAAAAAAGGTGGGATTCACCTTCTTTCAGAGCAAAGTAGATTGCTTCAAGATACTTCACTCGACAAAACTCTTCGACAACAGACAATAGCGCCCCCAAGAGCGTCCGAAATACATCATAGTCCCTAGATCCAGTATGTACATCCGATGATTTGATCGGAAAGCAATCAATAACGAATGCGGATAATGCTGAGAGTATCTCCTTATCTTCGCTTTCGTTGTGTCCCGGACCAGCAGCGCCGATCACTCTTAGGCAATCGACTTTGACGAAATGAGTCACTTCCTTGCTGGCTAGAATTTTCATTGCATAATGGCGTACAAGCATAAACAAATCAGGAGCCATTTCAAATCGACGAGATGGGCACTTGCGAAAAACTAATACCGAGAGCAGAATGACGTCTAAGGCCACTCGAATACGATCGCTGTTAGCACGAGCATCCACACTTAATGCACCCACAATGGTGGAAAAGTGAGGAGCATAGATTTCCGCAAACGTGTCAATGACGCTCGAATCCATGAAGAAGTTTTTTGACGAGAGAACGAAGGTGAGCAAGTCGCTGAGTCCACTGAGCTTGTCAAAAGTCTTATCTGTCACAGAAGCTGTCAAATCTTCCACAATACTTGGCCAAACGACCGGAGATGTTACAAATGGCAGTAAATCTTGATACAAGTCACCAAACTTCCGACGAGAACTGGTTCCTTCGAAAATATATCCTGCACGCCACCCATGCCAAAATGCCGCCTAGGTCGCAGGTACACATAATTAGGTATGAATGCGCCACGTACTCCAATACAAACCTCACCTTAACCATCTCAACAGCCAAGCAGCGTTGTTCTGGAGCTAGCGCTGTACAGCTGAGTACTTGATGAGCTCGGTCAATAAGAGCGAGAGCTTGTGCGGGGTCGTTGGCCATGGTGACCACTCCAGCCTCACAGCACTGAAGCAAAACATTAGTAACAGTTGGCAACATCAAGAAAGCTATCACTGTGTACCAAATTCGTTGCTTGCAAATATTGAAGGATGCGTGAAGGACTGGACCCTGAAGAATGGTCGGCCAGAATTCGATAACATTCATCGACTAAACGCTTTGAACGCGGGATGAATTGACTGGCAAGAGCATCGTTTCCACTCCTAGTAACGTGCACCAAGAATTCTTTAAGTTGGTGTTGATGATCACGAGTTTCCCTATCGGTCTTCGGGTCGAAGCAAACCACGAGACAGCCGAACACTAGCTCGGCGAGCCCTTCTGCGACTTGAGACGAATCGAACTGAAGCGCGACTTTCAAATGCGCGTTGAGGGAGCCGGCTTTCCATAGATCGCATATTGCCAGTGTTGTTCGAACAAACGAAGACTGGACACGCTGCAGTACTCGATGATCCAACATTTCTGATGGATTTGAGCTGATGATCGATTTCGAGTTTCGAAAGAGTTGTTGAATCGCCCATGATAACACATGCCGAGTTTCATTATCGGGGGCAGAGGTCAGATGTTCGAGTCTTCTTTTCAGAGCTAAATTCTCGTTAGGGAATAAGAAACTCGTCGTGTCTCCAAGAACCTCGGAACACCAACTGTAACACTCAGCTGTTCCTGCGAGTTGATCGAGCCAATCAGTAATCAGCTGCACACTCTGGCAGCCAATTTCACTGTCTAGATGAATGACAACTGCCAATCGATCAAGCGGTGCCAACGCACTGATCAATAGTCCTGTAGCTGCTACCGTTTGATCCTTACGGGCAAAATCCTCGACCCAGGATTTGGCGTTGTGACCACTGACAAGAGGAGCAAATGCGAGAAAGAGCTGGCGGCATATCCTTCGATACGTTGGTTCTTTACTCGAGGATTCACGGAAGAGCCACTCGGTCAACGTACTCAGACTCGGAGCATTTTCATTGTCCGCTTGGGAGAACGCATGAGGATATCTGACTATCGCCCGTTGAAGCCGCAGAACTGCCTTTGATATCATTTCTTGAACGATTCGGCCGTCGAATTTTCTTTCTTGATTATCACGATCACACAGCTTCAACGAGAACAGAAAGTGTTTTAGACAGCGAATTCCGAATGTCTGAACAACAAAAATGTCATCCTCGCGAAGACTGCGGAGGAAAAGGGTAATCGCAGTGGCCGCGCCAGTCCGCTGAGTAGGGCCAGGGTGTCGACAAAGCGAAAAAAGCTGTTGAAAGATAGGCTCAGCCTTAGCTACGCCTGAATTCGATTTCAAACCACCACCTTCAATTGCAGATGTCAAACAGGCTGCCAAGCACTTGCCAGACAGCTCTCGAATTGCAGTAGAAGTCTCGTGTGATAATCCTTCAACGAGAATATCCATCATTTTTGAAAACTCGTGAGGAAACGTCTCGCTTTCGTGACAAAACCATCTCATTAGTTGCAACAGAAGGGGCTCGAAAAGCGATCTGCAAACTTTATCTGCATCGGTTGCCAATTGAATAATCGTGGGGAAAACACTGGACCAAACAGCAAAATATTCAGACTTGTGGCCGCTAGCATGAGGGTGCGTTGCGGTCTGCCCACAGAGAAGCGAAACGAATCCATGGTATACCTCACAAGAAGCTGTTTTCACCCTTCTATCAGTGCTCTCGCAAGCGAGCCGGCCAATCTGAATCATGAGAGTACCAACTGGTAGATCGATAGTGCAATCACCCAGCTTGAGTGGTAAGCTGAGAGGAGCTGATGTTGCACCTCCAACGAAATCGGCGGAAGGTCCGCCCGAAGACTTGTTCAGACATAGCGCTGCGCGCCCTCCAGCCTTCCCGAGGAATATCATCATCCGGCGCTGCACTCTACCCCAGTCAGATTCACTCTCAACATCACCAATTGGATTGCCTTTACTACGGGAAATAGGCCGAAGTATGTCCTCTTTTTCTTCACCACTGGGATCTTGCTGCTCGAAGTAGAGGGCAATATAGGGTATGATTTGATCGAATATCGTCTCGAGTTCACTTTTCCGTTGTTTATGCTGCGTTTCCAGACTTGCGATGGCCATCTCAGCGCTCGGTAGGTACGATTTTCCGACGATGAGAGCAGGGACAACAGCTTTCACATAATCACTGATGTCAACAACCTCCAGAGGCGATGCTAATATACATCCAGTTGTTGCAACGAGAAGTTCGTCCTTGTAGAACCGTAGGTTGTGCGCCAGATACTTGACAAACTCAAGGTACTTAAGTCTAAGGATGTCGCGTTCTTGAGTTTTGTGTGAACTTCCAAATAGTTGCAGATCAGCCGCTGACAGCGCAAACACTCGAATGATACGATAGAACCCGGATACCAATGGGAATTTTCGCGCATTTTCAAACATGTTCGTCAGCACAATCGGGACCTAGTGGTGTAGAGTTAGTATACACTGGTTGCAGGGTGTTCGGCTCGTCGAAAACTTACCCAAGTGAGTAAAGAATCTCCTTGCAGTTGAGGAAAAAACCCTTTCCACGAACTCGGTCAAGTTCAACATGATAGAGTGGTCGCGGGGGACTATTGGCTAAGCCAGGGGTCAGTGATTTGCTTGCAACTCTGTTTGATAGAAAGCTTACCGTGTAGCCTCCTTTATGAGATGCCTTTCCTTGGGAATCATGTAGCAAGTACTCGTAACTGAGATCCAGATTATTGACGACGTCGAACAAAGAATACAGTAACGCATTCAAAATTCGCTCACGAAGCTTCACGATCTCTTGAACAGATTCTTCGTTGTGGCCCTTGCGCAGCAACTTGTCCGATCGTGTCTTGTTCTTATATTTGATAAACTTTGCTCCGAGAATAATCGCAATCCACAAATCTTCAAACTCGTACAGTAGCTTCGTTTCAAGATTACCTGTTTCTGGGTGGTAGAAGACGGTCTACGACATGTCATGTGTCACTGAATCGAAGTACATTTCCAGCGTCAGGAATACATACCGTTGTATCTCCATCGGTGAGGTTCGACACAGAGAGCAGAAGAAGATGCCGAACTGTGCGTCCTATCACGTGTTGGCATCCTTCTTTCTTCGAACACGCAATCAAAATCGATAGGATAGATTTGTAGACAGTCACCTTCGACTTCCAAGCACAAAATGGGTATGCGTTGAGTATATGACAGGCCACTTCTCGAAGAAACTCCATGTATGCATGATCTATCTCAGCATCATTGCGCTAGCCAAAATAAGACCATGATCAGTCTCATCGTGAATGGATGTCAAAGGAATAGTTACCTGCTCAGCAAAACTTCCCATGCACTGAGCAAAGCTCGAGAGCACAGACCAACGTGTAGCAGTAGTCCGTTCATCCAATGCCAGCAGGTTCTCACCAAATTTGCGGAGTCGATCGTCGATTTTCAAGAAAGCTGCATAGCCCAGATACATCACAATAGCTGGAGACAAGTGACCCAGAGACTGAAGGGCAAATGCTGCAGCTGTATGGGATGCGTTCGCATCATTCAGAACCGGGAGAATCTCTTTCAGTAGTCGGTTCAACGATTTCTTGTGGTTTTCATCCTTGTTACTTCCAACCAAGGACTCTCCCAGCACTGTCATCACTGAATCGGATGCATAGAAGGCAAACTCTTTGATCTAGATAAACCACATCAAAATCACGCCAAGAACAAGTGCATATCTGTAGACTTACCGTTTTGGTTTCCGTTAAGATGCAAAATTTCATAAACGAAAACCAAACATACGCGTTGGACCCGATTTCTTCCTGGAAGACTTTGGCGTGAGGGGCGAGAAATCGTAGTGCGGCCTTCGTGACTTGGTATCTGGTCAACTGTCCGTCTACTGTAGTGGCAAAAATGCGATGAAGATACCTTTCCAATGGAAAATCATCAGAGAGTTAGCTGTCGCCACACGAAGAGGCAGACTCAGAAAACGTACGAATATATCTTCGCGCGTCTTTGACTATTCGATTCTCCATTGTAGCGCTCGGCATCGAAGACTAAAATACGAGCGAGAGCCTCAAGAAGTCCACTGATGAGTAGCATCTCCGGATTACTTGTCGCGAACTGCTTCTCCAACGTATCCTCAATCCATGAAAGCAAATCCTGGCAATTCGGTTCGACTTGAGTCGGAAACACCGAAGCTAAATGACCAATGACCACAAGCATTGTGCCCTGCACAACACAGTCCCATTACACATCCACTCATCTGCATTTATCCTCGCCATCACCTACCTTCGCCGTCTGGCTCGCTTTACTGAATTTAAGGTCATGAAAAAGCTTGTCAACGTACGAGGAAGGCTCGAGATCCTCTGCTGGGAGCCTCGTTTCAGCGTGCTTGAGTGCGTTGATTACGACTTCAAGCGCGACCGCGCGCACTTTGTTCGACCAGTCTCCACGCGCGATAACTTGACACCGCCGCACTAACCCCACGACATGATTCCGTGTGACGACGACATGTGCTCCGTAGGTCCGCACGAACTCGCCTAGAAGCTCCAGTACCTTGATACGTGCATGCGATACTTCCCTCTTCCTCATGTCCTCGCTCATGCCACCACTGACGTCTAAGAACTCGATCAAACTAGGTGGGTCTTGACTCTGGAAGACATAGATCGTCGCCTGTTGCGCCTGCGCGCGAGAGCGCACCATACACTCAGCGATGGCGCGCCGCAGGTGGTCTACGCTTTCCTCCATGCTGTCGACCGCATGTTCATTCTCCAGGAACGCCGCCAGGTCCCGTAGGCGGTCGCGTACCTTGTCCGCCATGTTGCCGTTGGCGGAGTGATGGGGAGACTTGGCCTCGGCAATTGGGTTCAACTACCTTCCTTAAGTTCGCTTTCGATATTAAGTACGTCTCGCCCAATCTAAGAACGTCAAATTTGGGTTCTTTCTATTTTTATGATCTGATGTTATGTGTTTACTTCACACAAGCTGCTGAATATCAACAGGCTCGAACCTGCCTCTCTCTTTCTCCATGAAGATGACGCCCTGCTCGATGAGGATGTGATGCTTGCCGAAGACGTAGACCTGCTGTCCATCATGGAAACCCTTGGGCATGAATGTTAGATCGTTCTCGATGGCAAGATGCTCCACGAGGTCCTTGAGGTTGACATGCGACGGCTTGTGCGGCTTGCGATCCTCCACTGGTCGAGCCCATGATCCACGGTTATCAGGCGAGCTATCGTCAGAGGCTTCGTGCTCTTTCGCCTTGACTAAAGCGTCTTGGTAAGAGCTTGGGGCTGATGGGTTGAGCTCTGGTACAATGAAGTCAGGGTCTCTCTTCCGTTCGAGTGCAGCTTCGAGGAGTATTAATGCACCCTGGAAGCAGATTACTAATCGAGGCTTGTTGCCTAATTTATGCTTCACAAAAAACTTCTTCCAACCAACGTACCACGTCTCAAGCTCCTCCAAACTCGGGGAGTCGGAAACCCAACGACGCAGCACTTTCAACCACTTCGGGAAGAATTCCCCTTCAAGCAACGCCACAAACTGTCGTTCTGGGAGGAAATGCTGCCATGCAAGGATCCATTTTAATACATCCAGAGACTGATTGTTTGGGTCGACTTGAAACTCGCGATGCAGACAGCGAGTCAATTTCCGTAGTATGTGTCGATTTGTAAACTTGGCATATTCAGCTTCACCCCAAATCGTTCGCCAAGGTGAAATAATTGGTAGAAGTGTAAGGTCAGATGGATGCCAGTTTGCAAATGCACTTCCTAATGAGACTTGAATAACTGGGATCAGTTCTTCGAGAGCGCTACCGAGATGCCCGTACCACGACTCAAGCCACTCGTGCATCAGTGTCTTGTTTGACGTGATACTCCACCGTTGGCACTCTTTCTTCAATCTTGGCAAGACAAGTCCATGTAAAAATCCGGATGCAAACTCGTCCGATAGGTGCGGTCGAAACGATTCAAACCACACCGCACAGCCTGGTGGATCACTGTCGACGTCCCACTGAACGTTTACAAGCTGAACAGCCCCTGGCCAAAGGGCTTCTTCAAGGATATAGTTGTAAATATCATCTCCTAGTGGATTTGATTTTTCCCTAATGTGGTGAAAAATTCCATCTCCATTGGAGGATATGTCATTGAGAGAACTTGACGACTCGATGAGGAACAGTTGAACGGATCGGAACTGTTCGATTGCAAAACGCACCGAGTTCTCGTTCAGCATATCTGAGGCCATAATATGAGCCTTGAGCACTGAGTTCACAAGCGAAGGAACGACTTGTACAAGCTTGTATGCCTCAAACTCTAGCCGATGCTGTGACCGAAGCTCACGTAGACCGTGAATGATATTTTCAACGGACAAGCTCTCTTTCGCTAGAGATGCGACTTGTTCAAGTTTTTCCATTCTTCCCAAAAGTTCTTCAACGTGCTGCCATCGCAACTTGTCGCTCTCAACTTGGGCCTCCAAGATCTTCGCTTCTTTTTGCATGCTGTCCATCGTTACCGCGTTCGCATCAATCTTCTGCGTCAAGTCGTATATCCTCCCCTGTGACAAATTGACAACCATACGGACGTTATAGATCAGCTCTTCGCCCAACTTAGGCGTGCCGCGTTGAGTTTGTCTTGGTCCACGTATGCGTCAGTAA